>PVIC010055321.1:0-11270 GCA_004025085.1 Thryonomys swinderianus
GCATTGAGGAGCAGCCAACCCTTTGGAACCTTCTCCAGGGAGAGGCGATCCTCTGTCACCCTCCTGCCCAGGTCAGTGAGGATGATGGCCATCCGCAGCTGCTGTGTGCCCCAGCCCTTGAGGTGAGGGCTATGGTGACAGTGTGACCTCACAGCTGCCAAAAGATGAAGGTTTTCTTGCCACTTTTCTCTCTGACAGTCAGAGTTCCCTAGCTCCTTTCTGTATTTGAAGTCTGGTCCTCTAGTGTCCATAGACTCTGTAGTTTCCAAGGACTCTGAGGAAGAAGACGGTAACAGAGTTGATTTTCATTGCTTGCAATGGAGAACCCTCACAGAGAGTACTTGAGCTCATACCTTGCTGAGGTTCACTCAAAAGGACATGTGAAGAGCAAACAAACACAATGGCCTTTAATAGATAATGGCATTATGTATTAACCAATATGAGGAGTGGCTCATCTTTTCACAGTGTGTGAGACCTCATTTTATCCTTGTCACAACACAGTAAGTCACTATTACTCCTCTGCCTATTTCAAAGATGAGAAAACTGGGCTGGAGATGTAGTTCAGAAGCAGAATTTGCCTAGCATAAAGGATCTGAGTTTGATCCCCAGCACCACAATATAAGTAAATAATAAATAAATACAGAAATAAATGGAAACTGGCTGAGAAAGGTTAAATGACTGTCCCAAGTCACACACCGAAAGGTAGAAGACTGGAAACACAAACACAGGCGTGCAGGAAAGAGATGGCTTTTGAGGGGCCCTGACTCCCTGCAGCCCTGCAGAATGACATCTGGCCCACATTCTCCCTCCCGTCCTTTTGGGAGGACACTTTGTCCCGGCAACATTTCTCATGGGAGCCAAAGCAGCAGCGAGATTCAACCAGGCTGCCTCAGTCTGAGAAGGCCGAGACCCCTCCTCTCCATGCAGGTCTCAGGAACTCACCCAGACATCTGACCTGATAACTGGTCTCTCAGAACTTGCCCCAAGAAAGAAGACCTGCCATCTCCACCTGGTCCTCTAGCTGCCAAAGTCTCAGCTTTGCATCCCACCAGCCTCTCTCCCCAGCAGGAAAATGAAAGGACCTGTTAGCAGCATCTTCAGGACTGGTTGGGTGGGGCATCTGCAAGAGATGAGAAGGCGGGCCATGATCCAGCTCCTTGCAGTGGCCCAGGCTGGGACATGTGCAAGCCATTAGGCCTGCCTGAGGGTGGCAGTGGCCTGATCCTTATTTGTAAGGAAGCCTATCCAGGCTTTTATAGCCAAGAGCACTCTGTGATCCTCAAAGCCTCCTTGACTCCTGGCCCTGAAAAACCCCAAGAACTTCAAAGCTGCTTTCTTGTTATAAATCTCACAGCCTGGGGAGTTCTGCCCACCCATGCCAAACCACCAGATCTGTGACTCATCTGGAGTTCTCCAAAGTTTGCCAGCTTTATTGGATACTTCCTCTCCCCCAGTACTCCTTGGGGGTCTTTATAAGTCTGCTTCCTTCACAGGTATCAGGTTCTACCCAAGTGCTACTTGTCCTTTGGCTCCTCTCCTGAGACACTGCATCTCCGGGGAGCCTCTCTGCTATGGTTTGCATAAGTGTCCCCCAAAAGCCCACGTAGTGAAATTTTGGTTGCCAGTCTTAGCACTGCTGGAAGGAGGTGTGACCTACTAGAAGAAAATGAGGCCAAAGGAGATGAGGCTTTGTAAGTGATATCAGCACGTAGGCCTTTCCTATGTCTCCTTGCTCCCCAGCCACAAAGAGGCAAGTGTCTTTGTTCTTCCATGCACATTCTGCCATGCGTCTACTGCCATGGTGTTCTGCTTTGCCACAGGCCTGTAAGCAATAACCCAACACACCACAGGCTAAAACTTCTGAAACCATAAGCTAAAATAATCCTCCCTCCTTGTACACTGATTATCTTAGGATTTTTATTGCAGTAATGGAAAGCCGGTTGAGTTTGCCATGGAACTTTGCCCCCAGGTGAACTAAGGACCTGTGCTGAATGCCTCTAGTCTTCTGACCAAGGATTCTCAAGAGGAGGAAACCTTTGTCTGGAGACATTTTTAGCCCTCACCACTGGGGGTGCTACTGGTGCATCTGGTGGATAAAAGCCAGTAACACAGTTAAAGATCCACAATGTGCAGGAAGGACTGTCCCCATGACAAAGAATAATCCAGCCTGTGATGTCACTAGCAGGACTCATCTGATAGACACACAACCTGTGCAGGGAATAGGACCCTGCTCTTGACGAAGGGACTCTATGTTTGGTTTGAGGCTTCATTGTTGCCACGCTGAAATTCTAAGAAAATTGTAAACAAAAAGAGTCCATATTTTCACTTTGCCCTGGGCCCCAAAAATTATGAGGCCAGTCTTGGTTAGTAGTGCAGAGGCTGAGAAGCCCCGTGCAGGCTCTGCATAGGAATGCAGAAGTGAAGGTGCCATTTCTTCAAGGAAACATAATCTAAGGATGCAGGGTTCCCATGATCCAAAAGCTTGAAAGGAGTCTCCATTAAGAAAAGAAAGGAAAAGCATCATGACAAAGAAACAGAAATTCAAGGACACCAGGACCTGAGAAAGTAGGGGTCATGTTAGGGAACCCAGGCAATTCTGTGTGCCCAGAAGATGAGGACAATAAGGCATGTGGTGAAGGATGAGTCTGGAAGGTTAGAAGGAGTCAGATTGCAGTCAGGTTGAAGGGCTCTTGAAGGATTTTCAATGGTGACCTCTTGGGGAATTTTTAGAAGGTGAACAGAGGTAGTATGGCAAATGGATCAGTGGGATGAGACATTGAGCAGGAATGGCATGGAAGGACAGGCGCAGTGAAAGCTTATGAATGATGGCCCTGAAGGAACTAAGGTAGCACCAATGCTGTAGGGAGGGAAAACAGACTCACTGAATGCTTGACTATTTCCATAAGTATGGGAAAAGATTTATGGACCCAGATATTCATCTCCAAATATTGTTTAACAATGTAAGCAAAATAAAGAAAGAAAAAAGATCTGGCAATTTTCCAAAACCTGGTAATGAATAATGATATAAATTCAAATGATGAGATATTAATTCTACAAAATTTTTAGGGACATGAAAAATATGTCATAATATGATGCTATACAAAATAAATTAGTAAATACCTACCACTGTATATAAACACACCATTTTGTACAGAGTTCTCAGCTGGGGCTCAAGCCACATTTACCCTTGGGATTGGGATATGTCCAGAAATGGCAAGAGAAATGATGGGGTGGATTAGGGGAATTATTTCTGGGAGGGACATCATCATCAAGAGGGAGGAAACCTAGTAGACAAGCTCACCCTGAACCAAAGGATAGGGCTGTTCTGAGGAAGGTGGTGCCCATGTCACTCAGTTCATGGAGAGTCTAGAGAAAGGAAGATTACCTGTTACTGTAACAAATAGCATAATGTTTAGTGGTTTAAAACACTGATTTATTCTTTTCACTCATGCTTTTGTGAGTTGACCAGGCTGACCAGGGCACTGCTCTCTCAGCATTTCTTATATGGTTGCTGTCAAGTGACAGTTTGGGCTGGAGTCATCCAAAGGCTGGACTGCCTGCTGATCCAAGATGGCAGAGACACATGGCTGATAGTTGGTGCTCTCTGTGCCCTCTGAAGGGCTGTCAATGGGAGCACCTGCACATGGACTCTGTTGGGTTCATCATAGCATGGTGGCTGGGTTCTATGAGGAAGTGCCTCAAAAAAATAAGAATTTCAAAAAAATAAAAATTTTAAAAAATGAAAATTTCAAGAGACTAAGAAGTGGCAAGCCTTTTTATAACCAAGTTTTCGAAGCCTCAGAACATCCGTTTGGATGTATCCTTTGTTCTGGTAGTGAAGTAAATCACTAAGACTCAGAGGGTAGGGGATTCAGCTCCACCTCTCCACAGGAGGAGCATGGCACACGCAGGTAGGCAAGGCTTGATACTGGCCCTTACTCGTGCTTATCTACTTCACGTGTCTTCAGTAAAGAGCTCTACAAAGCCTTGCTACATAAGAACTACAGCAGGAGCAGGACTTCACAATCCAAAGGAGAGGCCCAGCAGGATAACATTCTTTATCTGGCTTTGTTTCCCTATGGGCCCTGGAGTGCACACCTGGCCTCTGTGCCTGGAGGAAAACCTCACAGCACCAAGCACACCTGGACTGTAAGGCACAAGACTGCACAGGAAATAAAGGTTAATGGTAGGCCCCATTAGGCACATACGTGGTTTCTAGAGTGCATGCTATCATAAAGGCCACAGTTCTGAAAGTGCCAAGATAGAGATGTATTTCCTGAGTTGTTTAAGAAACCTCTTGCAATATCCTAGAAATAAATTGAGAAGTCTTTGCATGGGAAATATACACAGAGATTCTATAACCCTAGGAACAAGTAAAGTCTAATAAAATTCAAGATATAACTATGCATACCCATGTTTATAGCAATACAATTCATAATAGCTAGATCTTGGAAGTAACTCATATGTCCATCAGCAGATGAATGGATAAAGAAAACCTGCCATTTACACACGGTGCAGTGCTACTCTGGCATAAAGAAAGATAAACTTGAGTCACTTATAGGAAAAACGATTCATCTTGAGACTATAATGTTAAATTAAATAAGTTAGACACATGCCTTCTAGTCATTTCCTTCAATATTAAATATTGCATGGTTTATCTTATTGAAAACTTAGAAATAAAGAGCAAAATAAAATAATAGAAAATAAGAAGATAGATCTTTCTTAGGGAAAATAGGAACAAGAGATGAGGGAAGCAAAAGAAAAAGTATGAAAATGGAATTAAGATGTGTTATGCACATACACTAACTCCATACAAGAAATGTAAACATTATGTGCTGTGAACAAGCATTAATAAAAAGTAATGTTAGTAGGCTATTGTTAGCAGTTAATGTTATCTCTGATTCCCAGAGACCTTAAAGTCAGGATGATGTTTTTAGTTCTTGTCTTTGGATATAATTCTGTATGTTTCCAATATTCTATAATAAAACATATTACTTGTATAATTCCAAATAATTATATATTTTAAATAGGCATACATTTTATCTTTAATGATGCTACTTCCCCTTGTGAGATCAGGAGAGAAGGAAGTCTTTGCTGGGTAGGCCCTGGCTCTAGACACAAGTCATATAGGCCAGGATATCTGCCAAAGACTTAGCCTTGAGGGGGACCCAGGACAGCCATGAGCAGGGCAACTCAGGAGCCACTGAGAAAGGACATCCAGAGTGACCCTGCAGAATGTCCTCCAAGCCTGCCACGCCCAGGTCATCTTCCCAGGTGCTGAAAACCTGTGCTTTGTGAAACACATTGTAGGCATTTCTTTTCCATCCACCTCCTCACACTCAACTCCACCAATCCAGTCTCTAGGTGTCCTCTTCATTCAGCCCTTGCATCCTGGGAGACTGATGCTTCACTCCATCTGGAGGGCACACTCCTCATTTTCCCATGGTTCCCTCTGTTTCTCCACTCATGCAGATGAATCTCCTATACCTCTGAGGACTCAGTACCAGCACTGGCATCACTTTGTTTAGTTGTTCTCCCTCAAAGGACCTTACATGACTCCAATCCCAAGCTGGCCTTCTAGTCACATTCCCTTCTCCAGTTACTTTCCTTGCTGCATCCTCATAGTCTCAACCATTTTCCAGGCCAACTCTCAGGTTTCATGCAGGGGAAAGCTGCACCTTGTTTACTTCAATGTGCCAGGTCTGCTCACTTCCACACCTCGTGAACTCTGTTTTTTAAGGAGACCACTGTGTCTAGGTTCACACTTAAGTTGTGTCTGCTCATGGAAAAGGTGCTTTGGGCTGGTGAGCAAGAAAGTAAACCATCAGTAAATTACAAAGTTTAAAAATTGGCAATTGGAGGAGATTCTCTTAATATTTTCTTCCAAAAAATGTTTCTAGAAGGACAGAACTTTGCTTCAGCTTAATAAAAGGTTATAGAGGGGGAGTCCTAACCTAACAGCACTAGTGTCCTTATTAAAAAAAAAAAGAAGAAGAAATAGTAAAAGTTGTCTCTCTCTGTCTCTTTGTCTCTCTCTGTCTCACACACGTGTGTGCATGCTCACACACACACACGGAGGTACTGTTATTACTATTACAATTGTTTACACCATCCAAATGCTGTAGTGTAGACTGGAAGTCTTCACTACATTATACAAGGTAACTGCATAGTAAGCAGTAAGAGCTAAGGGCTCTGTGCTGTGAGAGGTCGTGGCTGGGGCGGGACAGTGGTGGCTGTGAAAGAGGACTTCGCAAGGGCTTTCCAGACTCCAAAGACTCGAATGGATGCAGAGTAGCATAGGACTTCATCCGTTCAGCCTGTGCCTATCCATGTGGCTGGCACACAAGTCAAGATGAGGAAAACACATTACTGGGCAATGTCATTTTCCTCCTGCAGCAGGCTCTGAACTCTTCACACATTCCTGGTACCTCGTCTCATCCATCACCCCACCCCCAGGGCCAGCCATGAGAAGTGAGCACCATCGCGCCTGTGTAGGAGGCAGGGTTGACGGGTGCTCGTCATTCCCACTCTACGGGGATACAGATCATATTTCAACTGGAGTATATGGTGCAACAGAGAGAGCGAGAAGAGGCATAAGCTAGAGAAATAATCAAAGACCTTTTAACAAATCCACCCCACTGTTAAAAACTCAGTGTAAACTCTCTCCCTTCAAACTGCTTCCTGAGGGTTTCACCCCACAACTCCCATCTTCTCTGAATCTAAATGACACCCTAATTCTGAACCCTGTACACAACTCGGTACTTTAGCTTACATATATTCTCATGACTGTTTTTGCAACATTTTTCCCATAGCATTTTTCTTAATTTATTTGTGCTTGATATATAAAAACAGTTCTCTCTAGCTTTCTAATTCTCATGTATTAATCCCGCTAAACAGCACCCAGTAAATACTAGAGGACTTTTGCTAATTGGTTGATAGGTTGCTAAGTCTGCTGTTTGGAGTCTCTTCTCTGTGGTAAGTAAAAAGCTATCCTCCTTGCACCCATAGTGAACAATACTCTCACCGCACATTTCCAAGTGGCCCCGTAGCTCCAGGGTGCTGGAGCCAAGCTGAGATGTGAGCGCGGCTGCATCCATCCCTCTCTCCCCCTCAGCCTTGCTTGTCATCACTTCTTCAGGAAGCTGCCTGCCTCTCTGCCAAACACACAGTAGATACCACAAACAGTGGCCAGTAGTGTATTTATTTTAGTTAGCAACTGCTTTACTTTAACGTCCTCAAGATACCAATTGGTCCTTCATCGTGTTTAACACCATAACAGAGGTGTGTTAAAATCATAGATTCTCAGGCCAGAGATTTAGCTCAGTGGTTCTGGTGTCTGCCTAGCAAGCACAAGGTCCCTGGTTTGATCTCCAGTAACCACATACAATACTGGACATGGTGACTCAAACCTGTAAATCCAGCACTCTGGAGGCAGAGGCAGGAGGATAGCTGAGTTCCAGACTTTCCTGGGCTACACAGTGAGCTCAAAGTCAGCCCGAACTACAAAGCAAGATCCTGCCTCAAAAAAAAAGTAGATTCTCTTTCCTCTGAAGATTTGGATCAAAGTAGAAGCGCACTCTCTGCAGGCAATTTGTTTTTAGATGACCTGGCCAGAAGATAAGGGAGGGTAAAGCAGGGACCGTTGATCTCTCCCAGTTGCTCCATGATTCCAAGTAAATCCACTCTTCTCTGTCAACAGTCATTCCGTATGGGCTCATGCGAGCCGTCTGGTCAATGAAATGACTGCCAGTGTGGAGGAGGAGCCAGCTTTTCAACTGAAAATAGGTCCCACCACCCAAAGGTCAAGTGCTTGATCTTAAGTACTTATTATAGTCAGACAAGAAGCCACACAGAAATACTAATGCTGGAAAAGAACAGGCTGCAATTAGAACATCCACCACAAAATGTCATTATTTACAAAGTTTCATGACAGTGGGCAGCTGTTTACTAAAGATTGATGCTTTCTGGGAATCTAGAGTTCAAAGAGAGATGACTATACATAGTCTTAATAGAATGCAAGAAATCTCTATTAATATATTCATTCATTCATTCATTTGTTCATAAATCCATAGGGAACCAGTTTCTGATAGAAACAGCCTGGTTTGGACATTACAAACCAGTCCAGGCTGTCACAGTCACAAGCTCAGGGTACTGCTTCACCACCCACTGTGGGACACTGCCCCAGCCCTTCTCTGCATTTAGCATCTGCTGTCTTTATCCCTGGTCAGGCCACAAGTTTAAAAGCTGCATATAGGTCGTCTTCATGGCCCCAACACCTGCACTATACCATGCACATAATAGTTGCATGAAAAATATTTGTCAAACAGTTGAATGCAAGGGATCCAGAGTGAGCATTCACACTCACATTTATGCATGGGTTTTAAGCAATCTCTCACGATACCTGGAAAGGAACTTTATCTGGTGGTTTTGTAAGAAGAACAAATAGAGAATGATTATCTTATGTCAGACAGGAGCTGACTCTGCCCTGCTGGACAAGTCACAGCCCACAGGGAGTGAGGAGCTCCCGGTGTGTGGCTGATTGGATGAATGGTCACAGGAGCATACAAGAAACCTCCAAAGACTTGCAACAGAATTCCAAGACTGATTTCTAGCCTCAGACAGGTGTGGCCAGGGAATTACCTCATCCTGTTCTGGTTTAGATCTTCTCTTTTTTCTCCCTTAACTTCATTATCTCAGGATGCAACTGTCTGTGCAGGTAACAACCACCACCATCCAACAGGCTGGTCCACATCTGCTCTCCATCCTGCCTTTGGCAGCTTCCTCTTTACTCACCATGCTGTCATAACATTACCCAGGTTCACTGTTCTTAAACTGAAGACTCTTTGCTTGACCCATGTTCCTTGAGAGTTACCACCTAATCTCTCTCTCCTCTTCCTCACTCCCAAGATTCCCAACACAGCGTCTGCACTCCTCTTCCTTACCTCCTGTTCCCTCCTTGGTCACTAAAATGATGTCTTTACACCCAGTGTCTCATAAATGACTTTGCTAAAACCCACAGATGCATCTCAACCTTTATTTTCCCTGACCTTGAAGCAGATGAATAGGTTAACTTGCTGGGAGCACTGGTAAGTGTGTTTTTTTCCTGTTTCTGTTTTGTTTCACTTCTCTGTGCTTCATTTCTCAAATTATTTACCAATAAAGTCATCTTTGCCTAAAAAGAACAATAAAGACAAACATCAAAGAACAATAGCATCATGTAGCCTCCTAATCTTCCTTCAGCTATCCAGGAACCAGGAACACCTGGGACACTGGTGACCTATGGACCACATCAAAGCCACGTCAAAAGTTTATTACTATGGCAATTAGTAGACATTCTGTCTATGACTAAAATTAGACTCCCCCAGGACCCCACAAAGAGTTTTGTACTTACAACCCCTAGATGGATGGAATTTGGGTGAAATCCCGGTCTCGTCCCCATGCTGGCTTGATGTAGTAATGACCTTCCATTTGCCACTGTCCCCAGCTCTTGGTTTATCAGATGGCAGTGGGACCATACTTTTCATAGTTACACCCTCTACACTTTTTGCCACTATAGGCCAAACCTCCTTAATGTCCTTCATGCCTAGGACTAGATGGTGCTATTCTACTTTTAGAATCAGTTTTTCATACCTTGATCCTTACTGCCCAGGTTCCTCAAGGTTCTCCATTCAACTTCCAGCTCTCCTTTCTTTAAACATGAGTCCTAGTTGGATTCATGCACAGCTATTTTTTAAGATCATGCACAACAGATGAATGGATAAAGAAAATGTAGTATTTAAACAGCAGGGAGTACTATACTGCCATAAAGAAGGACACGCTGGAGTCATTTTTAGGAAAATGGACGCACCTTGAGACAATAATATGAAGTGAAATAAACCAGACACACAAGCTTAAGGGTCACATGGTTTTTCTTATACCAGAAACCCAACATATGAAAAAGAGCAAAATGAAAGATAAACAATAGGAAGTAGGGAAGTAGACCTTATGCAAAGGAGAAGGGGACCAAGAAGGAGAATAGGGAGAGAGAGGAGGGGAAGGGGACGAAATAAGAATTAAGATGTGTTGTGTGTATGCACCAGCTCCCAGAGACAAGCAGTCATCGTGTACCGGAAACACAGACTAATAAAAATAGAAAAGCAAAAAAGACTATCTATCCCTATGCTTGTGCCTTGAAAAAAAAATATTGTGCCCCAGAGCTTTCTCCAGTCTGAGCTTGTTTCTAAGCACTAAAACTACGGATGGAGCCCCCTGCTGGGTGTATCTCGCAATGCAACTGAAGAGGCTCAAAGTGGGCCATTCCAACCAAATTTGTCATTCCTCCAACTCTGCCCCTCCTCTACACCTGGGATCCTCGGGGTTGAACACCAGGATCTGTGCCCTGCCTCCCCGGAGCTTCGCTGTTCCCTCCAGTCCTCCCTCCCCTGGGACCAGCTCTTTAGTTCAGGCCACCATCACAGATGGTCCCTTTCAATCCAGCTTTGCTCATCTGTTTTTCTTTACAGTTTTTTAACTAATTAATTTTATCGGTGCATTCTAGATATACATAATGATCAGATTCATCACAAGGAACATGCTGTCTTAAGTCTTCTTTTGTCCCCTTCCGTATTTATAAAAGCTTTGTTTCCATTGTTTTCCTCCCATTCTTTTTATTTTCCCTTTCTTGCTTTTCCCTTACTCCCTTCCATGTTCTGCTTCCCACTTATGTATTTTCTTCCTATTTCACCATATCTATTATACATTTTGGTCTTTATTTGCACTTTCCATTTCTCGCACCAGAAAAACGATACAATATTTAAATATGTGTGCACAAGTTGTTTCACTTAAGAAGGTGGTCTCAAGTGAATCCATTTACCTAGAAATCTCCCAAGTTTATCCTTCCTTTTTTTTATATAAACATTCCCTCTTTTAACTTTGGCTGTTGAGCTTTTTGTTCCAACAATGAGAAAAGTAAGATGAAGTATATAGTACATTAAGTAAATAATAATAAAAAGATTTATTAAGTTGTCTAAAATTGTCATAATCACATTACTGAAAACTTTACATTAATTTTAATAAAGTATAAAATTAACTTATATTACTTTTAAAATATAAAATTAATTTATATTAATTTTACAACATTGGCCAGTTATAAAACAACTTGGATATTCTCTCTCTAATAACACAAAAAGTTATTTGTTATGGAAATTTTATTTAAATTTTTTTTTTATCTTGGGCTGGGGATTTAGCTCAGTGGCTCTGGCACGTGCCTTGCAAGTGCAAGGTCCTGAGTT
>PVIC010055322.1:0-11267 GCA_004025085.1 Thryonomys swinderianus
AAAAAAAAAAAAAAAAATCTTTTCCAAAAGTTGCAATGGTTATTGTTTATATTTTAGCTTACTGCTGGTTGTAGGTAACTTGCCAGAGCAAATTTAGGTTGACAACTGAGCTCATGGCAATGGTAAATACATTTTGATACATTAAATAGCAAACTTTAAAGAACTTGAAGACTTGTGCTTAAGTCTTGGTTCAATAGATTCTGGCTGTGTAATCTTTGCAAAGTTAGTTAACATTTCTAAACCTCATCATTCTCATGTATAAATAAACATAGTAAAATTTAATCTATTTTCATGTGGCTCTTTTTGTGGGGATTGTGTTTATTTATTTAATAAATATTTGTTGGTTCTACTATATGACAGATTATTTTAGGTCATGGATCAGATAAACAGTATGGATATGGAAGTCCTTGACTTTGATGTGGCATAAATAAGTGATTCTAGTAAACAAGGACTGTAGATTCTTAGTTACTTCTTAGAATAGATTGGATTAATGTTCCCAAAATATATTTTACAAATATGATTTTTGTTGTTGTAATAAGTTGTTTGGTTTAAGAAGTATATCATAATGAAGAAATTTTGGAGATACTAAATTAAAATTCAACATGTTTCCTTAATACAAGATACACAAATGATTTTTGACTACCTAAAACAAACACAAAATGATAGTGCCTTTATAACTACCTACATATTCCAGCTTGGCAGTCAAATCTAATTCCAAATTTGTTACATGTGAATATTTTATATAATTTATATTCTCTGGAGCTTAGTTTCATTATATAGAAAAATGGAAAGATTGAATGAAATGACTTAAGTGTGAAATTTTGTGTGTATATGGAAATTAAGTGGAATTTGGCCCCATATACTGACTGCGATGTTACTTCAGTGGTCTGTAGATTCTGTATTTATGTCTGGAGCATGCTGTGCTTCTCTTTACTCTCCTCTGACTTTCATTATTTAGGAGGAAATAACTTTGATAGTCCTGGATTGTCTCATAGTTTTACCCTGAAGCAGTCATCTCGGTTATGTGATTTGCTGCGCCTATACCCTTGAAGTGAGAAAGGTGTGTTGCAGAGTAGGATTTTCTGTTTCTTTCACCAGACTAGGTAATTTTCTAAGGAAATGGAGATGTTAGATAGTCTGTCAATAGATGTCCACAATAGGAAGTGACATTTTAAAATTTAGTTTCTAGAGCTTATTCATTAGTGCAGTCAATCCACTTAACAAGAGTAAACCAAAATTGTGGAACTTGTTTATTATTCAGGGTCACTAAAAAAAAATTAGAATTAAAAGGCACATAAATAAAAGAAATGTGCAATTGATTCTACTTAGCTCCTATTAAAATTCACGTGAAACATAAAAATAAAGCCATACCTCAGTCTTCATATAACTTAAACTTTTTTTCCATTTCATGTATTTGAAAGGAGTTGCTAACTCCAGAATATGCTTAGATAAAATTTTATTTCTAGGTCAAGGATACCAGAAAGAGAAAGGGGATGCAGTCATCCTGAATCATTTCCTGTGTAGAATCCGCATGGGGACTTACAAGTCTTCGGCTGCAGTCAGCAAGATGTGGCTTCTGAAAAAAACTTTTTCTTCAAGGGAAACTTTCAAGAAGACCCTTTAAATTATCTATCCAGCCTTGCCAATCAGTTAACCAGAGACTTCCAGGGGAGTTTGTACCTTAACAGTTCTTTATAGGTCCCATTGTCTTTATTTTGGCCAAGCCACATACTCAGCCATCTCTAGACTTCAGCTTTCAATCAGCTCTACTTCGGCATTCAGTAGAAAAAGTACACTACCCCTACAATTTCAGACTAGTATTTGTATCAACAATGTGGTTCTCCAGTCATTTTATTTTCTAGAAAGTCACTGTCCAGTAGAAATATAACACAAACTACAAATGCAATTGTATATTGACTCATATCCAAACTAAAAATGATAAAATGAAACAGGTAAAATTAAATTTATTAATAAATTTTATTTAATTATCAGTATGCAGAAATATTCACCATATGGTCAAACATATAAAATTGGTATTTTTTTACATTGATTTTGTACTGTCTTTAAAAGGACAACACATTTTACTTGCCCTAGTCTTATGTCAGGTGTCAAAAAGCACATGCAGCTGGTAGCTACCATACTGGACGGGTGTTCTAGACTGAGAATTTAAGTACAGTGTAACAACTGTATGAGTTGAAGAATATGTCCTGTGTTTTAATTGGGAAAATTATTAAAACTAAGGGTTTTTTGGGTAGGTTTCATTCATTTTTTCTTGAAGCTTTATTTATTTAACAGACATTTACTGAATATCTTCTGTGTACCAGAGGTTAAGTGGTAGGAATATATTGCCCTTCTAGACCTTAGAGTAAAATGAGTAAAAATGATGTATAAGCCAAAACCATAAATACTGTGATAAGTGCTGAGAAAGGCACACATAATCCAATGTGAATGCAAATAAGTGGTAGTTGTTACGGTTTGGCTGAAGGATATAGGAATAATTTAGGACTTTAGGATGTTAGCTGAGTTTTAAAAGAACAAATGTTAAGAAATTAAACTAGAATTTAAAACTTCCTTGAGGGCTGGAGATTTAGCTCAGTGGTTCCGGCACCTGCCTCCCAAGGGCAAGGCCCTGAGTTTGATCCGGTAACCACATACAATGCTGGGCATGGTGACTCATGCCCACCAGCAATCAATACCGCATACCACAATGCTGGGCGTGGTGGCTCACGCCTGTAATCCCAGCACTCGGGAGGCAGAGACAGGAAGACTGCTGAGTTGGAGGCTTGCCTGGGCTACATAGTGAGCTCAGGGCCAGTCTGAACTACAAAGTGAGACCCTGTCTCAAAAAACAAGCAAACAAACAAACAAAAACTTCCTTGAGTGAGTAGCAGGAGAAAACAGCCACATATAGAGGCAAAATTATACATCAAAATATGCTGAGAAGTTTGAACTTATTTCAAACTTATTTATATAGTAAATAAATTTTCAGTGTGAAGCATACTATTTACATCTTAATAATATTTATGTCTTAAAAATATCATTTTAAGGGCCGGAGGGTTAGCTCATCTGGTGCCTGCCTCGCAAGCACAAGGACCTGAGTTTGATCCCAGGTAACCACATATAATGCTGGGCGTGGAGACACGCCCACCAACAATCAATGCCGCATACCACAGTGCCGGGCGTGGTGGCTCAAGCCTGTAATCCCAGCACTCAGGAGGCAGAGACAGGAGGATTGCTGAGTTCATGGCGGCTTGCCTGGGCACCATAGTGAGCTCAGGGCCAGCCTGAACTACAAAGTGAGATCCTGTCTCAAAAAGCAAAAAAAAAAAAAAAAAAAAAAAATCATTTTAATAGTAGTGCATTAGGGGACCTGAGGTCAGAAGAGAGTGACTATGTAGGAAGTAGTTGCATTTATAAACAGTAAATGATAAAGATTTCAGTTGTAATAAAGGAAATGAGAAGAAATGAAAATGCATCGATAAAATTCTGGAGCTAGTATCAGTAGGACTTAGGTCGGTTCATTGTGGCTGAGTGGTTAAGGGATCTGAGGAAGTTGGGCATATAGTAAAAGGTGAAAAATTAGATATAGCACCTAAGTTTATGCAATTTATCAAGTCAGGTCTGATTAGTAAATCTTTGCAGTGACTCATCAAGGCAGTGACCAAGTAGTTAAAGGAAAAAGCACACATTTTTGCTCCTCTCATGTCATAGCACTTAAGTAAAATGACACCTAGTGGTGAAATCTGGTGATCCTCTAAATGTTCTTGTATGTGCCTTATAAAATTATACCATCTGCCTGTTACTTGATTTGACTAAAAAATGTTAATTACAGTTAAATAAATTAACCTTTATGGACCAAGAACAGCAATCAGTGACATGATTTTAAACACCCAAGTTGGACAAATATCAAACTATGCTGATCAAGAGGACTCAGTAGGGCCGGAGATTTAGCTCAGTGGTTCTGGTGCCTGCCTCGCAAGCACAAGGTCCTGAGTTCAATCCCATTAACCACATACAACAATGCTGGGCATGGTGACTCACACCCACCAGCAATCAATACCACATACCTCAGTGCCGGGCATGGCGGCTCACACCTGTAATCCCAGCACTCGGGAGGCAGAGACAGGAGGATTGTCAAGTTTGAGTTCGGCCTGCCTGGGCTACATAGTGAGCTCAGGGCCAGCATGGACTACAAAGCGAGACCCTGTCTCAAAAAAAAAAAAAAAAAAAAAAAAAAAAAAAAAAAAAAAAAAAAAAAAAAAAAAAAAAAAAAAAAAAAAAAAAAAAAAAGAGGACTCAGTAGTTTCTAAGCAGAGTAATAGAGAATAATCACTATAAAAACAACATTTTTGTGTCCAGAAATAATGAAACTTCTAGAATTCTTGTAGGGGAAAAGTTAACTTATAGAAAAGTAACAGTGAGATTGACTTTAAACTTCATAAGTCTGAATAGTGGAACACAACTGAAAAATAATTCAGACTATTGAGCAAGAAAAGTATTAAGAATTTTATCCCTAGACAGCTTTTATGCAAGATATACAAGCTTAGTCACTTAGAGTTTGAGTAAGATATGTCACCCAATAACCTTCTTTTAAAATTATGCCAGCTACTGGAGAATTGGTGTTAGACACTATAATAGTTTAATGATTATGTCTAATCATCTTTATAAAAGGATTTATTCAACATTATTTTTGAAAACAAGTGTTAAATTTAGATCTCTGTTTCCAAATTATATCAGTCTGAACTTTGTGTGATAAAGGCAGGAAAAGGCTTGCTCCCTTCTTCAGAGTAGCCATTATATTCTTTACTCAATGGTTGTATCTCTTTGAACAGGTTGGAATAGAAATCGAAATTCTTAATTTGTTTCTTGTACAACAAAATTACTACTTTTTAAGATTGAAGCCTCTCTTTTTCTACACTCATTTTATTCCCTTCTCAGTTTCTTGCTCACCTGAAGAACCAAGACTTTTCCCCTGCAGTTCTTTCTAGTGTTTTGTTCTTGTGTTCTGTTTCCTCTTCTTGGTTCTTGATAAATTGGATTGCTTTGTGGACATTCAAGATGCATTGTACCATCATTTTATCATGAGGAGAGAAAAGTAATGATCCCCTGAGATCTTAATTAAGACTAAGTGTTCAGTTACCATGTATTTATAAAAATTTGACATAATAACAGTGACATTTATCGATGGGGAAAGAATAATAATTCAATAAATGGTGACACACACATGCAACTCAGTAGTAGACATTAACTATGCACTATATTGTCTGGCAGTTGTAACTCAAGCTATAAAATACTACTCTAATGATTTGTTGTTGTTGTTTTTTTTTGAGACAGGGCCTTGTTTTGTAGTTCAGACTGCCCTGAACTCACTATGTAGCCCAGGCTAGCCTTGAACTTTCAACAGTCCTCCTGCCTCTGCCTCCTGAGTGCTAGGATTATAGGTGTGAGCCACCACCTGGCATTGTGTGTGGTACGGGCTCAAACTCGGGAATCGAATTTGGGACCTTGTGTTTGTCAGGCAGACGCTGGAACCACTGAGCTAAATCCCCAGCCCTTGATTAATTGTTAATTAACACAAGATATCTTCCCAATACCATAATATACATAAATATAATAAATGAAACTGTAAAACAAGGTTAAAAAAACTAGAAAGGCTTGTGATTTTGCTGTGAGGAAGAACTTTCTAAGTGTAAAACCAAGGAAGCTAAATAACAACAACAAAAAAAGTCATAATTTTTAAAATATATGTACATATATCCTGATACATAAATGAGCTCATATATACCAATCCCTTTTACCTGAGGTTTCCTCACATTAGCAATCCAACTCCTTTCCTGTCCCATTACATACATTATGTCAAAAATTCACAGTTGTTCTTCCAATATGTATGTGTGTGTGTGTGTGTGTGTATGTGTATATATATTGGAAACTGTTGTTAATGCACAAACAGATGGAAACGAGATCTTTTCTTGGTGGTCATTGCTTTATCAAAGTTATGATTAATCACTGGTGTTGGTGGCTCACGCCTGTAATCCCAGCACTCGGGAGTCAGAGACAGAGGTTTGCTGAGTTTGAGGCTTGCCTGGGCTACATAGTAAGCTCAGGGCCAGCCTGAACTACAAAGCGAGACCCTGTCTCAAAAAAAAAAAAATTATGATTAATCTTTTTTGCATGTTGCTTTCCTTAATCTATTATACTTTAAGAAAATCCTTCTAACTCTTCTAACATCAATCTTCAGTGACTCTGTCATAGCTAGTTATTTGTATCATATTTATTCAGCTTTTCCAAATTAATGAGTGTTCATTTAGTTTCATTTCTTTTTTTTGAGACAGGGTCTCGCTTTGTAGTTCAGGCTGGCCCTGAGCTCACTATGTAGCCCAGGCAAGCCTCTAACTCAGCAATCCGCCTGCCTCTGCCTCCTGAGTGCTGGGATTACAGGCCTGAGCCACCATGCCCAGCACTGTGGTATGTGGTGTTGATTGCTGGTGGGCGGGAGTCTCCACGCCCAGCACTGTATGTGGTTACTGGGGATTGAACTCAGGACCTTGCGCTTGGGAGGCAGGCACTGGAACCACTGAGCTAACCCTCCGGCCCTAGCTTCATTTCTTAATTACTGCAAATTATGTTGCAGATACTGTTCTTGTGCAGACTAGGAATTGGTCCTTTTGCTTGTGGGCAAAACTTTTAGGAATATAAAGTCTTAGAAATAGATTTATTTATATTTCTAAAGAGTGTTTTGTAACTGCTTTCCAGAAAGACTATATACCCTTCATAATTCAGCAGTGAAGCCTTGAGTCTAGGGTCTTATTCTGGGTACTTTCGTTATTGTTTGTTTGTTTGTTTTTTTTGTTTAGTTTCTTTGCTTTCTTCACTTATTGGTCTATTCAGATTGTTTCTTTTGTGTTGTTGTTGTTGTTACCTTTAATAATTGTGTCTTTCTAGGAACTTGGTCATTTTTCGAATGGTATCTCATTAGTTGGCATAGTTTCTCATAGATTCCTTTTTTTTCTGATTAGATTATTTATTTTCTCTTTGCTTAGTCTAACTGCAGGTTTGTCAGTTTTGTTCATTCATCGTAAAACGACTTACTTTTTTTTTTTTTTTTTTTGAGACAGAGTCTCGCTTTGTAGTTCAGGCTGGCTCTGAGCTCATTATGTAGCCCAGGCAAGCCTGGAACTCAGCAGTCCTCCAGCCTCTGCCTCCCGAGTGCTGGGATCACAGGCGTGAGCCACCAAGCCCGGCACTGTGGTATGTGGTATGTGGTATGTGGTACTGATTGCTGGTGGGCATGAGTCACCACGCCCAATGTTGTATGTGGTTACCAGGATCGAACTCAGGACCTTGCACTTGCAAGGCAGGCGCCGGAACCACTGAGCTAAATCTCTGGCCCAAAAATGACTTACATTTTTTTTTTTTTTGCTTTTTGAGACAGGGTCTTGCTTTGTAGTTCAGGCTGGCCCTGAGCTCACTATGGTGCCCAGGCAAGTCGCCGGGAACTCAGCAATCCTCCTGTCTCTGCCTCCCAAGTGCTGGGATTACAGGCGTGAGCCACCCCGTCTGGCATTGTGGTATGCAGCATTGATTGTTGGTAGGCGTGTCTCCACGCCCAGCATTATATGTGGTTACCTGGGATCGAACTCAGGTTCTTAAGGTTGCGAGGCAGGCGCCAGAACCACTGAGCTAACCCTCTGGCCCATGATTTACATTTTAAAAAAAAATTTTCCTTTAACTTACTGTTTAATAATGTGTTGATTTTCACATATTTTTTAGTATCTCAATTTTATTCTCTGCTAGTGATTTCTAATTTCATTCTTTGGTAGGAAAACTGTAAATGTTTATCCTTTACATTATATTATTGAAATTTGCTTCATGGCCTAACACCTGACCTTAGCTGAAAATGCGTACTTGAAAAGAGTATATATTCTTTTTGGTAGGTAGCATATTCTATGTCTGCTAGACCTTAGTAATTGAACTTGTTTGGATCTGCTGTTTCCTCATTGATTTCCTGTTTTCTGGAATTACCCTGTGGTAGTGGTCACTAATTTATTTACTAATTAAATAATTATTGAGACCCACTATATGCCAAACAGTATTACCACTGAACAATCAGCAGAACAGACAGACACAAATATAATATAAACCACATGTTTTCCTGGAATTTACATTCTTATTGGTTAGCCATTCAACTAAGGAGGAGTAAACATAGAATATATTAGAATGTGGTAAATGCTATGGGAAAAAAAAGCTGTGAAAGGAAATAAGGTATTTCTTGGGATTCCCAGGGCCATCCTCAAGTTTGGTACTTGCTGGAAAAAACTACAATAATCTTGAGAATATTTAATCTCTTAAGTAGAAAACAGAGTTTTTGAGTTTTCTATGGTTTGTACTGTAAATCTCCAGATATTGATAATGAAAATAACAAACTTTTTATAAATAAATTTTTGATAAAATGAGTTTCAGGTATATTTTATAGAATTGGTGTATTTTATATTTACAATAGATGGATGAGTTTTACTTTAGAATAAAGATAAATGACGGTTTATTGATGGCATAGAGGTTAATATCTTATAAACATAGGGTTTTATTTTATAGCTGTTCACACTTTGGCTGGAAATATGATAGATTTATTTTACTCAAATTTTGCTTTTTTAAAACATTTATTTAGTAAATGGAAATTATATTTAGTTTATCTGTAATTAAAAACATTGGAAAGTCTGTCTTTTTCGTTGCTAGAATTTTATCGCATAATTTTTTAATCTATTGAAAAATTATTTATCAGTCTGGGAACAGAGATGTGTTCCTGATGAGGATTTTTACTGGGGCATCAGAATTCTTTATACATGAAAGACAGTTCAATAGAACATTTTTTTGAGTTATTCTTTTTTTTTTGAGAATTTGTACCAGTATATGACACAATTTAACACATAAATATTTTTAAGTTAATCATTTTGTTTTGCTTTTAAGCAGTGAATTTCAAATAGTAATTTGTTCCATCATTTAAAATTATCTTATTATTTGTTAGACACTTCTTTCAAAATCATGTTAAAATGTTTTGTGGTGTATTTTATTATATTTCACTTTCCTTTTCAGAATTATTAATATATTAGAGTAATTTAGAATTTTAGAATTTAATGGAGGAAAATATATTTTAGGAAAACAGTTAAAGGATGGAAAGAAGCCAGAACCATGCAAACCTATCCTCAAGGTGGAATTCAAAACAACTAGATCTGGGTAAGATTTTACTTCATTGCCAATATTTATTGTGTGTATTGTACAACATGGAAGACTATTTTGTTATTTTTGAAGACGTACTTTAGAATATTTTACCTATGCCAGTCTAAAGTTTAATACTTTTACATAATAAAAGAACTGAAATTGTAAATTTAGGATAAAATACTTGGCACAATTTCTCTTTAGTAGTTGTACTATGTATCTTGGGAAATTTCAATTATTTTTTTCCTGTCCAAGTACTAACCACACCCACCCTGTTTAGGCTCTGAGATCAGACAAGATGGGTTGCATTCAGGGTGGTAGATTTAATTATTTTGGAAACAAATGTTTATTAACTAATGAGAACTATGAAATAAGCAATGAAGAAAAGATTAAAATTTAACCTAACTATGCTATAAATGTTAATTATGCAAATTGTTGAATTTAGAATTTAAATATCATGAAATTACTTGGCAGTAAAATAGTTTAATATCAAAATAATTTCAGAAGTTATGCTTGAACACCACTTTGGTTGTTACCCTATGAAATACATGTGAAAGTCGGGTACTTTTTAAAATTTAAGTATGAATATTTGCATATTTTAGATGTTATATTTTAAAATACAAAGAAAAACATCTTATTAAATGTTTTTTGAAAAGTTTACATCTCTTTAACCTCCGAAGGAACCCTTTTTATTCATGTTCTAATTCTCAGGGAAAGTATATGATTTTATTTACTGTAGCTATATAAAAGTGGACTTATGTAATAGTGTGATTGTGGTTGCTGGACCCATAGCACTGAGTGAGAGCTTGTTAGAAATGGAAATTCCCAGAAGACTCCATCTCTTCACTGCTACCACCAGTGTATCAGAAACTCTCCATGGGCCCCAGTCATCTGTTTGAACTAGTCTTTTAGGAGATTCTGCTGTACTAAGGTTTTGAACCACTGGTAATTTTTAAATACACACATGTATAAATACTGATACTAGAACTCTCTCACTTCTCTTTTTTTTTTTTTTTTTTTTTTGAGACAGGGTCTTGCTTTGTAGTTCAGGCTGGCTCTGAGCTCACTATGTAGCCCAGGCAAGCCTCGAACTCAACAATCCTGTCTCTGCCTCCCGAGTGCTGGGATTACAGGCATGAGCCACCATGCCCGGCTCTCACTTCTCTTTATCTGTTCTTGCATATACTTCAACTCTTCCCTTTTGTCTTTTGAGGAAAAACACAAGGCTGATAGACAAACTTGCTATTTTTCTTCATTCTCTCTGCTCTTCTGTGAGATACAATAGATGTACTGTGTTTATATGAAAGGGTGAATGAACAGCGAAAAGTATAGCATTTGTTTCATCATTGTGCCATCCCTCTTTATCTGACCTATGGCACAGAATTATTTGATGTAGAGGTCTTTGGCATAAGAGGTCAAACAGTGGTTGTGATGACTAAAATGAGGTATGCGTGTTCGTAAAACATTTCACATGTTGCCTGGTACATAATAAAGTATAAATGTTGGAAAAGCCATTTTTATTAGGAAAACCCCTGCTAACAATTGATTTTTGTCCAGTTTGTCCTATAGTGCAGGATTTAAAAGAAAAGCATTGATAACAAAACAAGAAAAAAAGGAAAACAAGTCAAACAAAAACTGTAATAAAACATAAAATATATTACTTAAACATTTAAATTAATGGTGCTGCTTGCCTTCTGAATTCTTATCTATTCATTTTTAAAAATACTGGTTGACAACAAAGGCACTAGTATAGGAATATGTTTTTCCTCAGTG
Organism: Thryonomys swinderianus; assembly: GCA_004025085.1. NCBI lineage: Eukaryota > Metazoa > Chordata > Mammalia > Rodentia > Thryonomyidae > Thryonomys > Thryonomys swinderianus. The sequence goes on from PVIC010055322.1 coordinate 10,987, forward strand.
CTCCCCTGTTCCTATTTTCTCTCCTATTTTCTCTTGTCATGATGGAAACAATACTTTTCCTTTCATATGATTAGAAATGAAATTTTTTTTTGCTTTTTGGAGACAGGGTCTTGCTTTGTAGTTCAGGCTGGCCCTGAGCTCACTATGGTGCCCAGGCAAGCCGCCACGAACTCAGCAATCCTCCTGTCTCTGCCTCCCGAGTGCTGGGATTACAGGCGTGAGCCACCACGCCCAGCATCATATGTGGTAACCGGGGATCGAACTCAGGTCCTTACGCTTGC
>PVIC010055323.1:0-11267 GCA_004025085.1 Thryonomys swinderianus
GCTCAGTGGTTCCGGCGCCTGCCTTGCAAGCGCAAGGTCCTGAGTTCGATCCTCGGTAACCACATATAATGCTGGGTGTGGAGACACGCCCACCAACAATCAACACTGCATACTACAATGCCGGACGTGGTGGCTCATGCCTGTAATCCCAGCACTCGGGAGGCAGGGACAGGAGGAATGCTGAGTTCGCGGTGGCTTGCCTGGGCACCATAGTGAGCTCAGGGCCAGCCTGAACTACAACGCAAGACCCTGTCTCAAAAAGCAAAAAAAAAAAAAAAAAAAAAGATTAGTCTGCTGGCGAGTTTATAGCTAAACATGTTGTTGAGAGATGAATCCAGCTGGAGAAGGTGGGTCACTGGGGACATGGCCTAGAAGAACCCATCTTCCTCCCTCTTCCCTTGATTTCTCTTTCCTGTCTACCCTGCCATGTGCTCTTTCTCCTCTGCCATGCCATCCTGCCTTGGGGCCAGCTGACAGACTGTGAGCCAAAAGAAACCTCTCCTCCTTTAAGTCCAGGGTGTTGGGTATTGTGCCTCAGAGACTAGAAAGCAACAAAGACAACCATAAACACAAACCCTTCATTCTTCACATTGATGCTCCTAACAAGTCACAAATGCTTTGCATTGCAAAGGCTCTAATTGGAAATTTATCCATGATGGGTTCAGGTGTGTGTAGAAGCAGATCCAGGCTTTCTGCTCCATCTGCCTCATATAAGGAAAATAATGCAAAATTATGGGAAAAGGGGGACCCTGGAATAAGGCCATGCACACGAGGAACCTAGCAGTCTGGCTTTATTTGCTTCCCAGTGAATGCACATCAGACCATCTGCAATTCAGACAGATCCAGGCTGGGATATAGCTCAGTGGCAGAACACTTGCCTAGCATGTTGTAGGCCCTGGGTTCGTTCCCCAGTAAGAACAATAGCAGTAACTAAAATCAGACAGATCTACTTTCTCTTTAGAGTCAAGAAGTCCAGGGCCGGAGATTTAGCTCAGTGGTTCCAGTGCCTTTCTCACAAGCGCAAGGTCCTGAGTTTGATCCCCAGTAACCACATAAAATGCTGGGCGTGGTGACTCACGCCCACCAGCAATCAATACCACATACCACAGTGCCGGGCATGGTGGCTCTCAGGAGGCAGAGACAGGAGGATTGCTGAGTTCCAGGCTTGCCTGGGCTACATAGTGAGCTTAGGGCCAGCCTGAACTACAAAGCAAGACCCTGTCTCAAAAAAAAAAAAAAAAAAAAAGAAGTCCAGTGAGTTCTTCAGTGGTATCTTTTAATCTACGTGGACCAAGGTTCTTCTAAGACTTTTCTGTCACAATAAACCTAAGCATTTCTTTGGGTAACCTCTTCATGTTGGCAGAACATCTAGACCCACTCTGAAAGACAGCAAGGCTGCTAGCTTCACTAACCAGTCAAGTCCATTGGGCTTGGGGTCATGCTTCATATGCACAGATAAGATCGTACTATAAGGCTATGGAGAACATCACAGACTTTACACTGGAATCTGTAACAGTCATTCCAAGGAATGTGACAAGATCATCAGGCCTAGGAAGCCTTTGCAGCAGTATTTCTCTCACTCTTGTACTCCACCAGGCAGTACCGCCCACAACATACAATCCCTAACACAGCTGGGTGCGCACTACTGCACCAGGTGCTTCTTTCTGGGTAGTCTCAAGCCTCTTTACCACCTGACGAACCCTGACCACGAACACTGAGAATCCCGTCTGAGGTCCCCATCTGGGCCCCACAAAAGCCTCTCTCCTACTAGTTCCTTGCCGCTCACAGAATGGGCTCTGGTCCTTGCACAGTGCCAGCGAGCTCTGTTGTGCCTTTTGGTCTCCTCTCCCCCACACCTCTCACATCCTCAGAAGAGGCCCGTTCTTGTTTCCCGCTCTTGGCCTTTGCATACTCTGCTCTGCCTCACATACCCATTCCCCTTCTCCCTCCAGCAACCCTGAGGAGACAGTTGGGTGTCACTGTTAAGTCTGTGTCTAGATGTCCCCCCAAAGCTTCACGCATAGTGGGGGATTCCGAGGTGGTTGGATCTCAAGTGCATGATTCTGGGATTAATTCATGATGCAACACTAGGATCAAGGGCACAAGGAGCAGGGGTATGAGGCCTACCCACCTTAAGTAGCCTGGATAAGATAGAAGGGATGGAAGAGCTGTGGTCGCCCCTTGTTGCTTTGGTATCTTCTGCCCACCATGAACTGTTTCTCTTCTACTGTGCCAGCCCAACGTGGAGCCAGGCAATTAAGGACTGAAACCTCTACAAACTGAGCTAAATGATTCTTCCCTCTCTTAACTTGTAGGTATTGGGTATTTTGTCCCAGCAACAAGACAATCCCCTCCTCACTGAAGGTTTCCACCTCTCAGCGGCAGGGTCAGCCCCTCCCTGATGTGTGCTCTAGGAGGAGTGAGGAGCAGACCCTTCTCACTCTTACTTGCATCACCCCATCAGTCACCCCTGTGGACTGAGCACTTAGGCATATAGCTGGCCTCCACTGTTTCTATTTGCTCCAGATGATGGGAGTAAGACTTAACCAATAAATGCTCTATTTGCTAATTATCTCTTGCAATCCTGTTTACTGAACGCATGAAGAAAAGTAGCTGGTGAAATGTATCTGTGACTTAAGAAGAGGGTAGGAACCTTGGGGGGCCTCCTCCCTCCAATGGGAGAGTGTGGGGTGACCTTGTGAGATGCGTATGTGCAAGTCCGCAGGAGGGAGGGGCCCCAGGCCACCTGGGAGCATCCAGAGTTCTGTCCGAGGCAGCAGTGAAGGCTTCCCAGTAGAAGCACTGAGCCAGGGGAATAGGCGGAGGGTAGTGGGGCTCTGGAGTCAGTGGGAAGTCGGGTAAAAGGCCCCATGACCTGGAGAGGAAAAAAGGCTTGTGCTTCTTTACTTCTCAGCTGGGAAGCAGGGAAAATAGCACAAGAACAGAGCAGCATCGCGCATGCTGGAATAAGGACTTGTAACAAACTCACATCACTCCCACTGGAGGAAACAGCATTCACTCGGGCCTGTTAGAAAAGAAGGAAAACAGGGATTAAGAACTGCCAGAAACTTCGGGAAATAAATCACAGCTGTTTAGATTTGTGCCACACCTTTGACGTTCCCAGCTGCCCTTCCCAGGGACCTAACCCAGCTGGTGCACAGCGTTGCCTGATACCGCCTTGGTTGGTTTATCTCTCAGACAGAATACTTGGAAACAGTGAATACACACCATCTGCTGCCAGCACCCCGGCACCCTGCTCAGCATGGCTCTGGGCTCCTGTGCCGGGCCAGGCTGGAGACCAAACACTCCTAAATTCCTACATCACAGCTAACAGCACATGCTGGTGTACTCTGACCAGAATACAGCGAGCCTGCTATCCCATGCTGTTCCAGTGGAATGATGGCTGGCCAAGAGTATTTTAAAATAATTTTCCCACTTATTAAGCTTGTCCTGAGAACCTCGATGCTCTCTCATTCCCACCCAGAAACATGACAGTCAGGCTCTTCTCACATTAAGGGACTGAGGCCTGGCTATCACCTGGTCAACTCAGTTCTCTGCTCTGGGTACCCCTGTGTTGTGTCACTGCTGCCCTGCCCCCTCCCCCCAGAGCCGCAGTGGGAAGGAAAGAGCCCTCCATCTGGAATTTGTCAACCAATGCCACAGAGGTGAGCAAGAGACACTCAACTCTTTTGCCCCAGCTAATGGCAACCATGATGACACCATCAATGAGCATTCTGTGTGCAGACTGCTTCTGCTGGGCCAGGCAGTTCATGTATCATCTCGGCCAATCCGCACTCCAGTTCTTTAGGATCAGTATTTTCATCCCCATTTTTCAAGGAAGACTAAATATTAGTGAACCTGCATAACTGCTCAGCTACTAAACTGCAGAGGCCATTTTCCAAATTTCTTTCTTTCTTTTTCTCTCTTTCTTTCCTCCTTCCTTCCTTCCTTCCTTCCTTCCTTCCTTTCTTTCTTCAACACTATTTAGTCTACACTGGCCTTAAACTCATTTTGTAACCTAGGTGGTCATCCACCTCATAGCAATCCTCCTGCTTCAGCCTCCCAAGTGCTACAGTTGCGCACCACTGTTGCTGGCTCCAAGTCTTGACTTTCTAGCCTTGACCCTGCCCGAGAATCCTTGGCCAGCTTACCCTAGGCCTGGAATGGGGGACAGTGGCCATACATGATAAGAAGTCATCAAGTCAAACACTGCAGTACACAGTGGATCTGGGTCCTTCCCCATTCAGCCTTATCCCAAAACCCAGCTCATTCCCTCTCCCAGGAAGCCTCCCTTCCTCTCCCACCACCACCTTACCAACTCCCTAGGCCTCCCTAGGGCCCTAGCTGCTTGCACCTGGCTTATAATTAAGCCCTTCTTAGAAAGAAAAAAATTTCAATAGTTTTTAAACAAAAAGGAAACAAAGCTTGTGTATATGGGATGGGGGTTGTAAGGAGGGGAGGGGAAAGGGGAAAAAATGAGAATCAAGATGTATTATGTACAGGTACAAATTCTCAATGTTAAATGTGATCATATTGTATGTATAAAATGTACCAATAAAATCAATTTTTTAAAAATAACTAAGGCCAGTGTTGGGCGTGGTGGCTCATGTCTGTAATCCCAGCACTCGGGAGGCAGAGATAGGAGGATTGCTGAGTTCAAGGCTTGCCTAGGCTACATAGTGAGCTCAGGGCCAGCCTCAACTGGAAAAGCGAGACACTGTCTCAAAAAAAAAAAAAAAAAAAACTAAGGCCTTCTTAATTATCAATAGTATGCCACCATTGTGGAGCTGTTCTTTAGGTGGCCCCATTGTCCCTTTGACTGTAAGTGGAATGTTGGTTTGCCCCAAATCAACCCAGAAGAATGTCCTAATGGCATCTGGACACACACTTCCGGCAACTGGAGATTCTTGCCTGAGATGGATTAATCACCCTCACTGAGGACAGTGTGACTGTCAGCTCAGCCCCAGGACACTAGTGTCTCCCAGGCCCCACCTCCCTGGCCCTTCCCTATGTCCGGAAGGTACATAAACAAATGTGGAAGGATGTGCAGGGCCCTGCCAGAAGTTAGTGGAAGGAGCGATTCTTGCCTTTTCTTAAGACTAGAAGAACCCAGGCCCAAGGCTGGAATTCTCTCCTGGGGCTGACTCTCTGACCCCCACATCTCAGGCGTCCCAAGTGCACTGGGCTCAGCACATTCTAGGGGCACAGCCCCACAGAATCAAAGAGGCAGTCACCTCCAGCAGGCTCTGGGGTTTCAGAGCCCTGTTCATAAAAGACTTTATAGGAATCCTGCAGTCTCAGGCACCTGCTTGATTGTGTTCCTCCAGAGCTGTCGCTGCCTCTTAAACAGCACTCTCCCTTTTTAATTATTTACTTAATGTGTGTACAGCCCTGAAAGAAAAACTATATATTTGCTCTCTTTTACTTCCTGTGGGAAGGGTGGGGCATGCTGGCTGATTTAGGCAGTTGCTATGATTCACTGTGAGAGTCAGGTCTTCTTTCCAAGGCAGGGGAGTGATTTGTGCATCCTTGGAATGCAGGTAAGGGCCATTCCTCCAGAAGGGTGTGGTGACAAAGGAGAGTTGTGGGAAGGCCCACCTGCTATGTGAAAACACACAGTGTGTGTATGGTGTGGGATGTGCATCGGCACGGTGTGTGGAGAAGTGTGTGTGATATGTGCCTGCTCCTCTCCCTCCCCTGCAGCACCTGGGGAGGACCAGAGCATCAGAACAGACCTCTGTGAGGAGTGTGGGCTTCTTGCAGGGAGCCCTCAAGCCGAGTCAGGTGCTTGTCCTCACTCACCCACCTGGGCAATGCCCTTGAGCCTCGTTGCTGTGAACCATCAGGACCGACTTCGCATGAGGTCAAAGGAGAGTGCGGCTACAAAGGGCAGCAGTCGGACAGCTACTGGGGGGCTAGGACTTCCTCTGCGTTCTGGTCTGAGAGCTGTGGTCCCGGAGGATTACAGTGTGAATTCTGGAGCTAGCCTGCCTACTTGCTTAGTCCTGGGATGTACTAGATACAGAGTCCTTCCGCAGGTGACTCACACTCTGTGCCTCATTCTTCCTCTATCTCTTGTACAATAGAAGCATCCATCTCACATACCAATTGTGAGGAACAAAGGGATTCCTTCGTGGAGAGGGCTGAGATAACGTATTCACAATGTGCATTCACCTTTATAATCTTTGGGAATGTTAAGCAGTGTCCTAGACTATGGCAGCAATGGGTTAGGGGGACACATTTTAATCCTCTGAAATCCAGGAGACAAAGTTCATCTGAAGATTTCCCTACATCATTGGAAGGAAACCATCAGCACACCTCTCACTTCTCCATGGCTGGGGATACATTTCAGAGATGTCCTAGCATGGTAGCAAGAAATGTGTTTTAGATTTTTTTTTTTTTTTGAGACAGGGTCTCACTTTGTACTCCAGGCTGATCCTGAGCTCACTATGTAGCCCAGGCAAGCCTCGAACTCAGCATTTCTCCTGTCTCTGCCTCCCAAGTGCTAGAATTACAGGTGTGAACCACCACGCCTGGCCCTAAATTTATTTTTTTAATACCTCCAATACCAATTACTACTTCACTATTTTCAAAGTCTGACTTGAATCTATTCAAAATCCATGTGCTAGGAAAGTGTAACACTAATCATTTGTGTGTTCATTCATCCATCTATCCAACAATCATTTATATACTGTTAATTATATGCCAAGCACATAAGAGGGCATAAGCCTGTAAGAACACAAGCAATAGAGTCCCCTCTCTAAGAAACTATCAACAGTACATCACATTTTACATTATGAAAAAATCAATAGAAGAAGAAATAAAGATGACGCTATATGTATTTACATCAGGATGTGCTAACTAGTTTGAAATGATAAAATCCAATCTCATAATATCTCCAGATGTAAATAGGTTTTCTGCTGAGATGCTTAGAAGCACATTTGCTCTCAATGGGGGCAATTTAGAGGCTAAAAGAAAATCTCAGTCACATGTACACGGCAGTCAGACAAGCCAAATAATGGAAATCATCTGAGAAGAGACAAGAAGCAGCCTAGGCAAATGATTTCTAGAGGTAGCACTGGAAAACAACCCAAAACATTCAAAAATAGAATAGCATTTCTTTTCATAAGCACTGTTTACTATAATACTGCACATTTGTATAAACTCTTTATGTACTTCTTGTACCAAGAAAATGTGCTGCTTTCATTAAACACTCCAGTTCTTCAGCGGAAAGGAACTGTTGTCACATAAAACCTATCACCTAGCAACAAAACAGGGAGTCATGACACGGTCCTTCCAACCATAGGCACACAGCCCCACCCTCTTGCAGGCTCATTCCTCTTGACCTGCAAACATAGGGTTCTTTTGTAGGACCTGTGGTTAGGATAACTGGATTTTAAGTTTTTGGTTTAAAATACCAATCAGTGTGAAGTTCTGCCAATTTCTCAGCATAGTCAGAACCTCTGGAAAAGCCACAGCATAATAAAATAAGAGGACTTCTGGGCTGGGTTTTCTTTCCTTTTTCCTATCCTGAGAGCTTGTCAGGCAGTGCTGCTCTTTTACTCATTCACCAGGAGCCCACAGTGTTGTTCTCAGGCTTTCCACGCTGGATATGAATGTAGAATCATGCAGTAAACAACACTTCTTTTCAAAGTCACACCCCACTGGTAAAAACCCACATGTGTTTCATTGCCTAGTGTTAAGTCCAAAGGAAAACCACATCTGCCTTTCCAATGTTACGCAGAATAGAAGCATGAGGCATGATGTTTGGAAGTCAGTTGCTAGCCAACATTCTATAGAACAACGTGTGTTCAGTGATATGACTCACAGATAAATGACTTCACCCGTGTGGACCTCAAACTGGGTGTGCCATTTGCTGTACACTGACTCAAGGCTTAACCCTTCCAGGTATGGGAACTTCCACTCACCTTCCTCCCCCACAGAGTCTCAAGTCTTTCTGAGTGGCCACAGGGATGTCCGTAGGAGGCAGACATGGCCAGGCCGCAGTGCACAGGGGGGCCATATCAGAGTATGCTCTGGTGTTTCTCAAGAGATGTTTCAACTACCAAAAGGGACAACGATCATGCAGGGAAGATGCAAATTTCAGCAACTGAGCAACAAGGGATGACTTTGTGTCTTTGGTGATGTAGGCAGCTTTATTTCCAAGAAGAGTTCAACATTCCCTGAGCTTAGGAGTTTTATAAAATCCCATTTATTATCTTTTCGTTTTTCCCTGTGTTGCTGGGATAGGGCACAGGGCCTTGTGCAAAGTAGGCAAGTACTCTCCCTGAGCTTCTCCCTGCCCATTTTCCTTTTGCTGTTGTTGTTGTTTTGAGACAGGGTCCTACTTTGTAGTTCAGCCTGGCCCTGAGCTCATTTTGCAGCCCAGGCAAACCTCAAACTCAGCAATCCTCCTGCCTCTGCCTCCCAAGTGCTGGGATTACAGACGTGAACCACCACACCCTGCACTGTGGTATGTGGTACTGATTCCTGGTGGGCGTGAGTCACTGCGCCTGGTATTGTTGTATGTGGTTACCAAGTTATCAAACTCAGGACTTTGCGCTTCCTAGGCAGGCGCCGGAACCACTGTGCTAAATCTCCAGCCCCCTATTTTCCTTTTTAAACAAGACATTTAACAGGTTTTTCTTCACCAGCTTTCTGAGATCATAAACTCCTAGCATTAGTGGAAAGCAGTTGAGAAGGAGAGGTTTACCCCAGTCTGTCTATCCCACCTACAGGTTTGTAACTGTTCTTGTGTGTAATTAACAGGAATGCTGATATGGATACATTCTTCTCCAGTCCTTGAGGATATAATCCCCCAAATTCTCTGTGATTTCATGATTTGTTCTTTTCTTCCAGTCATCTTTTCCTGTGTTTAAAGACAACTTTAATAAGAACATAAGAGGCCTTGTAACAAAGCAAAATTTAAAATGTTCCATCCAGGGTCTGAAATGTGTGGTCGTAACACTCCTAACCAAAGCCCTGATGATTTCAGCAAGAATCTAGAAGAATCTAAGCCGGGCATAGTTGCACATACCTGCAATCCCAGCACTTAGGGGGATCTCAAATTTGAATCAAGCTCCAGCAACTTAGTAACTTAGTGAGACTGTGTTTCCAGAAAAGAAAAGGGAGCAGGGATACTGGGGACGTAACTCAGCAGAAAGTTCATAGGGTTCACTCCTCCCAAAAATGCAGTCACAGCAGATCCTAGAGTCCAGCAAGGAGCTCCGAAGGGATGAGTTCCTTTCTTCATCCCTGAGCACCAGCTGTGTCGGTGGCACCTCCAGACCACACAGTCCAGCGAGGGTCTGTCCCCAGAACACGCTTCAGGGTCTGTGGAAACTTCGGATGGGCCACCCTCAGCTCTGTACCTTCTTCCCTCCTGACTTCAGCTACTTGAAATCTCTTAATCTCAGTTTTCCATCCATACAACTAAGAAGTGTGGCTCAGTAGTAGAGTATTTGTCTAGCATGCATAGACATCTGGAGTTTAACAAAACAAAACAAAGCTGAGACAATGAGAATGCAGTTAGTATAATGCCTGACCAATAATTAGTGCTCAGGAAAGAAACACTAGCTATTATTAGTAATGAACTTCATCTCTGACAATAGGCATATTGGCTAATTTGGTTTTATATTAGCTTTCTGGGGCAGCCATAACAAAAACTACTTCTAGGCAGGATGGCTCACACCCATAATCACAGCACTCAGGAGGCTGAGGCAAGAGGATTGCTCCTAGTTTCAGGCCAGCCTAGAATAGAGTGAGACTTTGTCTCAAAAATAAACAAGGTAAGATCGCACACTGGGTAACTGAAATGATAAAGTCTATTCTCTCATCCTTCTGTAGCAGTGAGGTCAAAGACAAAGTCCCAACAGGGTCAGTGTCTCCTGAGGTCCCTGTCCTGGCTTTATGAATGCCCTCTTCTCACAATGCTTCCCATGATCCTCTCTCTAAACCCATCTGTGTCTAAATCCCTTCTTTTCACAAGGACACCGGTCATACTGGACAGATTATGGTGCACTGCAATGACCTGATTTTTAACTTAATCACATCTTTAAGGTCAGTATTTACCAATACCTTTAGAAGTATTGGGGTGTGGCTGGGGCTCCAATAATGAGAATCATCTTTGGTGAAGGACATAATTCAACCCATAACAGTTTGGAAAACCTATCTGTTTTGGTTGGATCTTTTCCAGAAAGTGAGATAGCTCTGTGTGCGTGCGTGTGTGTGTGTGTGTGTGTGTGTGTGTGTGTGTGTGTGTTTTGTATCACTAGGCATTGAATCCAAGGAACTGTACCCTTAGCCCTTTTTATTTTTTAAATTTTGAGACAGAGTCTCTCTAAGTGTCCAAGAATAACCCCAACTCAATAGTCCTGCCTCAGCCTTCGGAATATCTGGAACCACAAACATGTGTCACCACACCCAGTCTGAGACAAGTTCTGGAGCCTAGCAAAGGAATTCTCTGCTGGGTTCTACCATCCCCTGGCTCCCCAGGGTGTGTGGCTCATGACCCAGTATCTGGCTCGCAGCCTGAGCTATCTTACTGTTAAGCAACTGTTAACAACTGCTACCAAAATGCAGGGCCCTATGCATAACAAGCAGAACTGTGTCCCGTCAAATTCCTATGCTGAAATCCTAACACGCAGTACTTCAGAATGCGGCCTGTTTGGAGATAAAATGTGACCTGTTTTAGAAAGAACTGAGTTAAAAATGAAGTCCTAAGGATAAGCTCTAATCTAATATAGCTGGGGTCATGAAAGTGGACATTTGGACCCAGAGATGCACTAGAAGAAGAGGACATAAACAGCCAGGGAGAGCACAGCTGAAGGAGCCACCTCTTCCCTAACTTGATCTTGCTTCTTTGCTATGACAACCCCAGCAAAGAATTCACTTTTTTTCACTTATTTGGCAATCATTTGATCAGCATCCATGGTATCCTGGGCCTGAAGATCAATGATAAATACAATATATTTCTTACCCTTAAGAAGCTTGTAGTCTTTAGAGGGGAACAATTACTTTAAAATATAATGTGAATTTGGGGCCGGAGGGTTAGCTCAGTGGTTCCGGTGCCTGCCTCGCAAGCGCAAGGACCTGAGTTCGATCCCCGGTAACCACATACAATGCTGGGCGTGGAGACTCATGCCCACCAACAATCAACACCGCATACCACAATGCCGGACGTGGTGGCTCACGCCTGTCATCCCAGCACTCGGGAGGCAGAGACAGGAGGATTGCTGAGTTCGCGGCGGCTTGCCTGGGCACCATAG
>PVIC010055324.1:0-11258 GCA_004025085.1 Thryonomys swinderianus
ATAAAATATACTGGGCAAATAGAGTCAGAACACAGTATTAGGTTAATATTAATGTAGAAATTCTACTAGGTGGAAATTGGAATATTAGTGTGTAGAAATTTGATATGATAGAATTAAAAATACTCTAAAAATACACCATCATAGTTAAAAAGGAACATAAGTGATTTACTGCTCTAGGAAACATAATTAAGGAACTCGTGAGTGCTTTCTTAAATGCACTGAGGACAAGGGCTATTTTATATTTGAGATATTGGAGTTACACAAACAACTGAAGTCTGTAAGCTAGCATTTGGTGTTCTGGATTCTTCCTATATGAAAAGTCATAACCTAATGTGTATAGGATATGAGATCATCTTTTTCTGAAATGGAGTTGCAGAAATATAAGATATGGGAGCATCTTGACATTTATGATTTCTCTTTTTAAAAATGGATCTGAAGTTGGTAAACTCAGTAAAATATTGAGGACAGGTCTATCGCATGACTCTTAATGACATTCTCTACCATGATTTTTCCCCAAGTCAGTTTGAATTTAAGAATCAAGACATAAGGCAATATCCCTACTACTCACAAATATACCAGGTAAATGTTATGGTAAACTAAGTCAAATATATCACTTACACATCCTCTTTTTCCCAATTTGAAAACACTGATTTTTTTTTTTTTTTTTTGAAACAGGGTCTCGCTTTGCCACTTTGCAGTTCAGGCTGGCCCTGAGCTCACTATGTAGCCCAGGCAAGCCTCGAACTCAGCAATTCTACTGTCTCTGCCTCCCGAGTGCTGGGATTACAGGCATGAGCCACCAGCCCGGCCAAAACATTGATGTTTTTATTCTCAAGATGAAAGTATTCTTTTGGTTAAAAAAAGAAAAGCAACGGAAGGAAATGATGCTTTTCAGAAACCGTTAGAGATGATTCCTTAAGGTTCAAGCTGAGAAGATTGTCTCCCAGCATGCAAAAGCAAGATACTTCTTTTACCATTGTTTTCAGGAACTGTAAATCCAACCACAACTTATCTTTAGATTCCTTCATTTCCAATTGTTATAATAGAGTCCTCTAGATTTTTGTCACTAGAATTCAAAGGCAGTGTTAATATTAATGCTGCAGTTTAAGAGTCACACAACCTACGTTTAAATAACACATCAAAACCTCTTCAAAATGTCACAAAACATAAATTAATGAAATAGTAACAAAACCATTAGGCTATAGACTACTTGAAGTTTCCATTTGTAACTGTAGCCACCAAAACACTTCCTGCCACAGAGGAAGTAATAAGCATTTGCTAAATAAGTAAATGAATTTATAATACATATTAGTGCTGTGTAAAATACAGTCACATGAATGCTAATCAGCAAGTCAGGCAGCGTATGGAACATTTTCACTTTTATGGAATTTTTTTTTTTTTTTTTTTTTGCTTTTTGAGATATGGTCTCGCGTTGTAGTTCAGGCTGGCCCTGAGCTCACTATGGTGCCCAGGCAAGCTGCCGCGAACTCAGCAGTTCTCCTGTCTCTGCCTCCCGAGTGCTGGGATTACAGGCGTGAGCCACCACGTCCGGCATTGTGGTATGCGGTGTTGAGTGTTGGTGGGCGTGTCTCCACACCCAGCATTATATGTGGTTACCGGGGATCGAACTCAGGCCCTTGCGCTTGCGAGGCAGGCGCTGGAACCACTGAGCTAACCCTCCAGCCCCTATGGAATGTTTTTTAATGGAGGGAAAGAAATAGTACGTGTGTGTAGTGTGAGTTGGTGAGTGTGTGAGGAAGCTTACACGAGGCTAAAGTGTAGGGATATCTCTAAACATTAGAAAGAAAAGGGAATATGCAGATGAGTAAACAGTTTCTTGAGAAACTGAGTGTATTGGGGAAAAGAATTGTAATAGAAGAATTATGCAAAAATTAAAAGATACAGTTTTAGAGATGGTGGAACATGTTTGAGAGAAGGATACACAGAAGCCTTAATTTAAAAGTTGATATAGTGACTATTTTAGAAAACATTCACTTTCATGTTTTTTTTTTTCTTATAAATGGTGTAAAATGTCAAGGGATTTTGACAGAAGCATTGTTACCATCAGCAGCCTTTGAGAAGCCGTGATCCTGCGGCTCCATCTGCACTGCAGTGACACTGACACTTGGGATTCTGTTCTCATAGTCAGCCTTTCTCATAGATTAGGCATTTATTTTCTCTTACTTGAGAAATAGGCCTGAATAACATCCTCATTAGTACTAATGAATAATGACTTAATTGCTTCCTTATTTGCATCTAATCACATAAAGTTCTTTAACACATTCAATAATTTGAAATTGATATGTTTGGAGGGGGTTTAAAATTTATTCTTTTGATGAATTCAATCATGATTATTTATTATTTTTAGGATCTTGTGGTTAGAAGAGAAAAATATGTGTTCTCCAGTAATTGAGCACTAATATCATTCAGATAATTCATGTTGAAAAGGTATATATTTTAAATATTTATTTCCCCAAGCATTTATTAGGTGGCTCTTGTTATCAGATATTTTTAGAAACCAGAATAGTTGGCTAAGATATTTCATGAAATAATAATCTTTTTTTCAAGGTATAGAAAATTGCAACTGACCTGAATGAACCAAATATAAATATGCATAGCTTATGTAAATAGAGTTATGTTTTTATATATCAGTGTAAAAAAATAGCAGCACAACCAGCCCAACTCTAAATGCAGTCTGTTCAGAGATCTGTGACTCTTTTTTTCAGGCTCTGCCCTCTGTCAGCAGCTTCATTTCCGGGGCAGCTGTTCTAGTCACAACACCGGTTCTATTATATCTGTTCACCTTAAGCTACGACATTTATTCTTGTTTTATTACCAGAGATAGTTAAAACAATTTTTTTAAACAAATGTCTCAAGCACACACACAACCTATGTGTCATCTCAGGTGGATTGTGGAGCGTTTCCTCACTGACCAAAGGCAAGGCATTAGGGTAGCCTGATGGGGAGAGAAATACGATGCCAGATCTGAGCAGCTCAGGGTAAAGACTGAGTTAATAATGGAGTCCATTTCCCCCAAAATGTAAGGCTGGGGATGGGAAAGGAAAGAACCCTAAAAGTAAAAAGTAGTTGATGTGAATATAGAGGAATTATAAAAGTAGGTACAAAGGGAACAAAGCATCTCCAACCCAACACAAAAGTCCACAGAGAAGCAAGGTCATAGCTCAGAGGTAGAGCACTGGTCTAGGATGCATGTGACTAGGGTTCAATTCCCAGTTCTAGAAAACTTCATAAAACTTTTAAGTTTTAACTTTTAACGTCAAATTTCTGGGCATATTTAACAATCTTTCTTAACAATGGTAAAAATATAGCCTTTCATACAAGTTCTGAAGCTAAGTGTATTTTCTGATGTATATATAGGAAACGCTATTATTTTAATAACACTTCTAATCTAAGAGGTCCCAATGGGGAACATTTACAAAGAGATACTTTTATTGACTAACTAGAAATTTAGCCATGAAATTCAAGGAGTCAAAGGTTATTATTAGAAAGGTAGTGACCAGCAGTTCTCTGTCTCCCCAGAGCCATGCATTTAGGTAGATTATAGAGGGTTTTCTAAGTAAAAATTCAGGGCCGGATTATACATCCAGATTTACTGTCAAAAGAGGTTCTTGAATTTATTTGTACACTAATATAACACAATACTTTTTATGCTGGTGTGATTTGTAGGAATGCTATTTGAAAGATAAACTGCCCCATTTTCTAATAAGCACTGATTTTAAAGTTGGTATTTGGAGATGAAAAATATCATATGTGAAAAAAAATGAGGCAAACCCTTTTCTAAGTAGAATCGAATCGCCAATTCCTCGGTTGGAATGCTAAATCAGTAAAAGGCTAGAGCTTATGTTTTATCTATATACAGCAAGCATGTTTAAAATATAGCTTCAAATCTTATACTGAAATAGTTGCTTCTTAAACAAAATCTATTCAACATATAAACACCATAGTTATAGGACTTTTAGGGCATAAGAATAATGCATTCTGTAAAACTAAGATTAATAGTTCTTCTAGGGGCAAAAAAAACCCATTTTTAATTCTCTGCAATTTAAATCATATTAACATATATTAGTCCCATTAGAAACCAACATTCGATTCTGTTAGAGAACTTGCATCAAGTAATTATCGGAAATAACATTACTGTTATTGCTCACAGTTATGCATGTGTTCTATTGAGAAGAAGCACTTATATTAGTGAACATGTAAAGCAAGAATATTGCAAATGGCAATCAAAAATCCATTAGAGCCAATATATTTTTCTTTTAGCTTTGCAATAGTTCTTCATTTCCCTTTTATATTCTGAGTAGGCATAAATGATGCCCCATGGCTAATACTTTTATTTTTGCTCTGTGACTAGGCCCACAATGGCAGTGAGTAAATGATGCTTTCTTCTAACATTACAAATCAGAGTACAGAAATAAAATCTGTAATTTACGTGATTTATCAGTTGAAAATTGTATTAGGAATTTTTTCTTAATTGTGGAAATTTAGGAATGGCCTTCATAGTTAGTAAGTATATTACTTCTCTTAAGTGAGTAATGAAATTTGTAACAGTAAAAGGCATCTCTATGATAGACGTAATTCTACTTTAAACAAAGAGAATATCTTTTTATTTAAAATATTTCTTTATTTTAAGTCATATAAATGAAAGGGTTTTGGAGTGCAGGGGAAGTTTTGTGGAAAAATTGAATTAAAAATATAGTAGGTTATCATCTTGCTGAAAGATACTCACAAGGCAAAATTTTTATGCATGCATATATACAAATACATAAAATTCATTTTTGTAATTTAGCTAAAAACTGCCATACATGTCAGATTCCTAATTTAAGAAAAGCTACTTTGAGAAGTCTTCAAAGAACTCTGAGACTTTTGACCCGTGATAACAGTTATATGTACAACGGAACAATGGGACCAAGCAGCTGATAAAAGGTTATTAAATTATTCTTATTTCAAATTCTCAATTATGTAGTTTTTAGGCTTTGATGATTCAAAATAGTCTGAACAGCAAAGGCAACAATATCTTTTTTGGTCTCTGGATAATTTAGAAAGTCATTTCCTATGAAAAACTTTGTATTCTTTGCTTTATACTACCACATCTTACATTTTATGTACTTAACAGCTCATTTACATAGTAAATATAAATTTAAAAATTCATTCACTAGCTCCTCTCACCCTGGCTTTGAAGAGCTGAATGTTAGTTTCTGATGAGTGAGAAATGTCTGGAACTCCTTTGCCAGTTATCAAAGATACCCTCCAAAGCTCTGAGAATATTAGCTTTGAAAATATTGCACTGGGCCCATGTGCATGGGAATTCCTGTATTCTGATGGAAAGCTAAGTTGTGGGCAGTGTGCTTTATCAGAAATGCTCAACATATCATAGGGCAGCTCCTACCATCCAAAGTCCCCTTTTTTCCTTGTCTTCTTTGATCAGGCTGCTAAAACCCTGAAGAGTAACATGATTCATTCTGAGACAGCTCAGAGATAAAAGGGACTTATTTTCTGTCTCATTAAAAAAGAAACTCAAAATATGGCAGCAGGATTAGGAATTCTTTTTACTGAGAAAAAGCCTAAAATGAAAGATGAAGATGCATGCTTTGTCTCTTATGCAATGATTGTGGGATGCTCAAAAAACTGTTTGAAAAAATCAAATTATTGCTTGCATAGGTTTGTGACATTATTATGTTTTTCTTAATTTGTTAAACAAACATTTAAAACCAGAATATTCTAGTAAGTCTGACAAAGGCATATAAAATGTTATATTATTTACATATTTATGACAGCTTCCATTCTAAGAAGTTCAAGATGGAGACCTGGGGATTTAGGTCAGTGGTTCCAGCATTCGCTTGGAAAGTGCAAGGTTCCAAGTTTGATTCTCCCATAACACACACCACAGTGCCAGGCATGGTGGCTCCCACCTGTAATCCCAGCACTTGGGAAGCAGAGGCAGGAGGATTGCTGAATTCCACGTTTGCCTGGGCTACATAGATGAGCTCAGGGCCAGCCTGAACTACAAAGAGAGACCCTGTCTCCAAAGAGAGAGAGAGACAGAGAGGGAGAGAAGGGGGGGGACTACACATCTCTTATATAAACTGAATTTTAGTTTTGAAAAAAAACCATACATTTCTATCCCCCCCTTTTTTTTTTTAAGTACTGGGGACTGAAATCAGGACGTGGCATTTGCTGGACTGGGTTGATACCACTGAACAAAATCCCTGGTACTTGAGCATTGTTTTAAAAGTTACAGAATGTGTGTGTGTGTGTGTGTGTGTATGTGTGTGTTCATGTATGTGTGTTAGTGTGTGCGTGATGAGGTTCTCCATTGCTTTGACAACACAAAGACCATCACTTACAAGAAAGGGCTAATTTGGTAGTACATTTTTTAAAATTGAATTCTTTATT
This sequence comes from Thryonomys swinderianus, assembly GCA_004025085.1. Lineage (NCBI taxonomy): Eukaryota > Metazoa > Chordata > Mammalia > Rodentia > Thryonomyidae > Thryonomys > Thryonomys swinderianus. The sequence continues at coordinate 6,415 of PVIC010055324.1, forward strand.
GGTACAATTTATATACATCTCACAATCATGTATAACATTGGGGAATTTGTAACAGTATATAACACAAGTTAATTCTCATTTTTACCCATATCCCTACCCACCCACACCTCCCCACCCCCTATATATATATATGATCTTTTATTTTTTTTCTGTATCATATTTATTTCTTTCCCTCATTAGATTCCCACACCAAATTTCCTATGGAAATTTCTCACTGTATAAAAGCTGTCATACTTTCTAGAGCTCATTTGCATCTACAGGTGTTCATGTCAAAGAGAAGATCTGGAATTTGCCTATCTGTGATCTATTGATTTCACTTATTAGTATATCCTCCAGGTGTCTCCATTTGCACTTAAATGCATCAATCTTGTCATTCTTTATGGCAGAGTAATACTCCATTTTATAAAAAAAAAAATCTTCTTTATCCATTCTCCAGTTGATGGACATTTGGGTTGTTTCCAAGATTGAGCTATCACGAACTGAGCTGCTATGAACAAGGGTGTACATCTGTCTTTCCAATGTGTTTTTAAAAATTCTTTTGGGTATATTCCTATCAGGGGGATAGCAGGGTCAAATGGGACCCCTAGTCCTAGATTTCTGAGAAATCTCCACACAGATCTCCACAATGGTTGTACAAGTCTGCAATCCCACCAACAGTGGAGAAGGGTTCCTTTCTCCCCACAGCCTCGCCAGCATTTATTGTTGGTTGATTTTGTGATAGTGGCCATTCTTTGTGGAGTGAGATGAAATCTCAGTGTTGTTTTCATTTGCATCTCTCGAATGACCCAGTGATGTTGAACATTTCTTCATATGCTTCTTGGCTGCTTTGACTTCTGCCTCTGAGAAGTGTCTGTTCATTTCAGATGCCCATTTTTGAATTGGGTCTTTGAACTTGGGGAGGCTGATCTGTTTGAGTTCTTTATATATTGTAGATAATAGGCCTTTGTCTGATAAACAGCTAGTAAAGATTTTTTTCCCATGTTGTTGGTTGTCTTTTAGCAGTGCCAGTGACTTCTTTTGTTGTGCAGAAGCTTTTCAGTAGGATAAGATCCCATTTATTGATTCTTTCTGCTAGTTCTTGTGCTATAGACGATTTATTCATAAAGTCTCTGCCTATGCCAATGTCTCCAAGAGTTTTACCTAGCCTGTTTACCAGCAGGCTTATTGTTTCTGTTTTAATGTTTAAGCCTCATATCCATTGTGAGTTTAGTTTTATGCATGGCTAAAGAGATAGGTCTAGATTTAGCTTTTGGCAGGTTAAAGCCCAGTTTTTCCAGCAACATTTGTTAAAGAGGCTGGGGATGTTTGGCTCCTTTGTGAAAGATAAGGTGCTTTAGTGTATCTGGAGTTGTTTCTGGGTCTTCTAATCTATTCCACTGGTCCTCGGGTCTGATACTTTGCCAGTACCATGCAGTTTTTATCACAGTAGCTTTATAGTAGAGTGTTAAATTGGGGATTGTAATACACCCTGCCATGTCGTGGTTGCTTAGAATTGCTTTTGCTATTCTAGGTTTCTTGTGGTTCCAGATGAATTTTTGTATTATTTTCTCTAGCTCTTGTAGTATACCGTTGGAATTTCAATTGGAATTGCATTGAATCTGCATGGTAGTTGTGGGAGTATAGCCATTTTGATGATGTTGGTTCTGCCTACCCAGGAACAAGGGATATCTTTCCACTTTCTGGTTTCCTTTTCTATCTCAGTTTTCAATGTCCTATAGTTTTCAGAGTAGAGGTCTTTCACTTCCTTTGTTAGGTTGATTCCTAGATATTTCATTTTTCTGGGTGCTACTGTGAAAGGGATTGACTCCCCAGTTTCTCTTTCAGTGAGTCTTTTGTTTGTGTAGACAAAGCCTGTTGATTTTTTGAGCATTGCCCTTCTATCCAGGAACACTAGTAAATTTGGTAATTAAGTCTAGCATTCTTTTGATTGAGTTTTCAGGATCCTCCAGATAGAGTATCATATCATCAGCAAATAATGACAGTTTAACTTCTTCCTTTCCTATCTTTATTCCTTTTATGGGTTTGTCCTGCCTGATTGCTATGGCTAATGTTTCCAGTACTATATTGAACAGGAGTGGTAACAACAGGCGTCCTTGTCTTGTTCCTGACCTTAGTGTAAAAGGTTTCAGTTTTTGCCCATTGAGTATGATGTTGCCTGTTGGTTTCATAAATAGCTTGCATTAGATTGAGATAAAGTCCACTGATTCTGATTCTCTGTAGGGTTTTGATCATAAATGGGTGTTGGATTTTGTCAAATGCTTTTTCTGCATCTATTGAGATAATCATATGGTTTTTGTCCTTGAGTCTGTTAATATAGTGTATTACATTGATTGATTTACATATGTGGAACCAGCCTTGCATCCCTGGGATAAATCCGACTTGATCAGGGTGTATGATTTTCTTGATAACTCTGTATTCTGTTTGCCAGTATTTTATTGAGAATTTTTGTGTCATTGTTCATTAGAGAGATTGGCCTTTTTTGGTGGGATCTTTCCCTGCCTTTAGAATCAAGGTGATGGTTGCTTCAGGGAATGATTTAGGAAGTACTGCTTCCCTTTCAATTTCATTAAAGAGATTGAGAAGTACTGGTATTAATTCTCCTTTAAAAGTTTTGTAGAATTCAGCAGTGAAGCCATCAGGACAAGGCCTTTTCTTTGTTGGGAGGGTTTTTATTACATTTTTAATTCCTCAGATTGACAGCAGGTTGTTTAACATTTTTATATCCTCTTCGTTCATCTTGGGAAGTTTGTATGTGTCTAGGAATATATTCATTTCTTCTAGATTTTCCATCTTCAAGTACAGGTTTTCAAAATACTTATGATCAAAGTACTTACGATCAAACATTACAAAGTGTTTATGATCCTTTGTACTTCTTCTTGATCTGTGCTGATTTCCCCATTTCCATTCCTTATAGCATGGATTTGAGCCTTTTCCTTCCTTTGTTTGATAAGGTTGGCCAAGGGTCTGTTGATCTTATTTACCCTTTCAATGAACCAAATCTTTTTTCTTTCATTTTTCTTTTTTTAATTAAATTCTTTATTGGTACAATTTATATACATCTCAAAATCACGTATAACATAGGGGAATTTGTACCAGTATGTGACACAAGTTAATTCTCATTTTTACCCATATCCCTACCCACCCAAACCTCCTCACCCCCTTTATACATGCTCTTTTATTTTCTTTCTGTATCATATTTATTCCTTCCCCTCATCACATTCCCACACCAATTGAACCAACTCTTTGATTCACTGATCCTTTTTATTATTCTCTTTGTCTCCATTGCATTAATATCTGCTCTGATCCTTATAATTTCCTCTCTAGTATGTGCTTTGGGTTTGTTTTGCTCCTCTTTTTCTAATTGTCTGAGGATCATTACTAGATTGTTTATTTCAGTTTGCTCTGTTTTCCGAGTGTAGGCATTCACTGCTATGGATTTCCCTCGCAGAACTGCTTTCACTGTGTCCCATAAATTCCTGTATGTTGTGCTGGCATTGTCATTTATTTGTAGAATCTGTTCAATTTCTTCTGTGGCCCATTGGTTGGTCAACACAGTGTTGTTCTATTTCCATGTGTTTGTGAGGATCTTGGAATTTCTCTTGCTATTCTGCTCCAGTTTCAAGGCATTATGGTCTAATTGTATGCAGGGGATAACTTCGATTCCTTTGCATTTACTTAAGAATGTTCTATGTACTAGAATATGATGTATTTTGGAGAGTGATCCATGAGCAGCTGAGAAGGTATATTCTCTCTTTGTAGGGTGAAAAATTCTGTAGGCAGCTAATAAGTCCATTTGTTCAAGAGTTTGATTTAGCCCCAGTATTTCCTTACGCATTCTTTGTCCAGTTGATCTGTCAATTTGTGACAGTTGAGTATTAAATTCCCCTACTACTATGGTATTGGTGGTTAACTGGCTTTTCATGTCAAGTAATTTTTGTTTTATATAGTTGGATGTGTTACAGTTTGGTGTATAAATATTTATGATTGTTATTTCTTTCTCTTGGATTGTTCCCTGCACGAGAATACAGTGACCTTCTTTATCTTTTAATTAGTTTGTGTTTGAACTCTTTTATCTGCAAACAAGATAGCCACTCTTGCTTTTTTGCAGTTTCCTGTGGCATGGAGGATTGTTTTCCAACCTTTTATTTTCAGTCTTTGAGTTTCCTTCTGAATTAGGTATGTTTCCTGTATGTTGCAGATTGTGGAATTTTTCTTCTTGATCCAATCTGCTAGTCTGTGTCTTTTAATTGGCCTGTTGAATCCATTGACATTAATGGTTATGACTGGTATGGACATATTCAGAGCTGCCATGTTTCCCTGTTCTTGGTTCTTTTCTTCTTTGCTTTTCCATTTTCCATTTAGTTTACTGTTTGCCCCAATGAATTCACTCCCCTGAGTCACATGGGTATTGAATTTTCTGTGTTTTTTTTTTTCCAAGATGCTCTTTAGAATGTTTTAGAGTGCAGGTTTCATATTTGTGAAGTTTTACAGGTTTTCTTTAAGATGGAAGTATCTTATTTCCCCATCTATTCTGAAAGATAGTTCTGCTGGATACAACAGTCTTGGTTGGAGTTTGTTTTCCTGCAATGCTTGAAATATTTCCCTCCAGGCTCTCTTTGCCTTGAGTGTTTATTTTGAAAAGTCTGCTGTGATCCTAATGGGCTTCCCTTTGTAGGTGATTTTCTTCCTTTCTGTCACTGCTTTCAGTATTTCATTCTTTTGTTGTGTAACTGTAACCTTGATAATTATATGTCTAGGTGTAGATATTTTTATGTCATGGCCTTTCGGAAGTCCTATGGCCTCATTTAACTGTATGTCCATTTCATTTCCCGTGAAGTTTTCTG
>PVIC010055325.1:0-11271 GCA_004025085.1 Thryonomys swinderianus
AGGCTCAAATCCATGCTATAAGGATTAAAAAATGGGGAAATCAGCACAGACCCAGAAGAACTCCAAAGGATAATAAACACATACTTTGAAAATCTGTATTCCAAGAAGATGGAAAAATCTAGAAGAAATGGATAGATTCCTAGACACATATGAACTTCCAAAGCTGAATGAAGAGGATATAAAAATGTTAAACAACCCGATATCAATCTGGGAAATAGAAAATGTAATAAACCTACCAACAAAGAAAAGCCCTGGTCCTGATGGCTTCACTGCTGAATTCTACAAAACTTTTAAAGAAGAGTTAATATCAGTACTTCTCAATCTTTTTAATGAAATCAAAAGAGAAGCAGTACTTCCAAAATCTTTCCTTGAAGCAACCATCACCTTGATCCCAAAGACAGGGAAAGATCCCACCAAAAAAGAAAACTACAGGCCAATCTCTCTAATGAACACTGAGGCAAAAATTCGCAAAAAAATATAGGCAAAGAGACTACAGAGAGTTATCAACAAAAGCATACACCCTGATCAAGTTGGATTTATCCCAGGGATGCAAGGCTCATTCAACATATGTAAAACAATCGACATAATACACTATATTACCAGATTCAAGGACAAAAAGCATATGATTATCTCAATAGATGCAGAAAAAGCTTTGGCAAAATGCAACACCCATTTATGATCAAAACCCTACAGAGAATGGGAATCAGTGAATTTTATCTCAATTTAATACAAGCTATTCATGAGAAACCATCAGCCAGCATGATAATTGATGGGCAAAAACTGAAACCTTTTACACTAAGGTCAAGAATGAGACAAGGATGCCCGTTGTCACCACTCTTGTTCAAAATAGTGCTGGAAAGATTAGCCATAGAAATCAGGCAGGACAAAGATATAAAAGGAATAAAGATAGGAAAGGAAGAAGTTAAACTGGCATTATTTGCTGATGATATGATACTCTATCTGGAGGATCCTAAAAACTCAACCAAGACACTGCTAGACTTAATTACCAAATTTGGTAGTATTGTTGGATACATGGTCAATGCTCAAAATTCAACAGCCTTCGTCTACAAAAACAACAGACTCACTGAAGGAGAAATTGGGGAGTCAATCACTTTCACAATAGAACCCAGAAAATGAAATATCTAGAATGAACTTAACAAAGGAAGTGAAAAACCTCTACTCTGAAAATTATGGGACTCTGGAAAACGATATAGAAAAGGAAATCAGAAAGTGGAAAGATATCCCTTGTTCCTGGGTAGGAGGAACCATTATAGTCAAAATGGCTATACTTCCACAACTACTGTACAGATTCAATGCAATTCCAATCAAAATTCCAATGCTATACTTCACAGAGCTAGAGAAAATAATACATATATTCATCTGGAACCATAAGAAACCTAGAATAGCAAAAGCAATTCTAAGCAACCATGACATGACAGGGGGTATTATAATCCCCAATTTAAAAATCTACTATAAAGCCACTGTGATTATAACTGCATGGTACTGGCAAAGTAACAGACGTGAGGACCAGGGGAATATATTAGAAGATCCAGAGACAACCCCAGATACACTAAGCCACCTTATCTTTGACCAAGGAGCCAAACATCCTCAACAGAGGAAACACAGCCTCTTTAAGAAATAGTTCTAGAAAAACTGGGCTTTTACCTGCCAAAAACTAAAGCTAGACCTATCTCTTTTACCATGCACAAAACTAAATTCACAATGGATATATGACTTAAACATTAAAACAGAAATAATAATACTGCTGGAAAACAGGTTAGGTATAACTCTTGGAGACATTGGCTTAGGCAGAGACTTTATGAATAAAGCCTCTATAGCACAAGAACTAGCAGAAAGAATCAACAAATTGGATCTCATCCTACTGAAAAGCTTCTGCACAGCAAAAGAAGTCGCTGGCACTGCTAAAAGACAACCAACAACATGGGAAAAAAAATCTTGACCAGCTGTTTATCAGATAAAGCTCTATTATCTACAATATACAAAGAACTTAAACAGATCAGCCTCCCCAAATTCAAGACCCAATTCAAAAAATGTGCATTCTGAAATGAACAGATACTTCTCAGAGGTAGACATCAAAGCAGCTAAGAAGCATATGAAGAAATTCTCAACATCACTGGTCATTCGAGAGATGCGAATGAAACAACACTGAGATTTCATCTCACTCCACAAAGAATGGCTGCTATTACAAAATCAACCAACAATAAGTGCTGGTGAGGCTCTGGGGAGAAAGAAACCCTTCTCCACTGTTGTTGGGATTGTAGACTTGTGCAATCATTGTGGAGATCTGTGTGACGATTTCTCAGAAAACTAGGACTAGTGGTCCCATTTGATCCTGCTGTCCCTCTGCTAGGAATATAACCAAAAGAATTTTAAAAATCATATTGGAAAGACAGGTGTGCACCATTGTTCATAGTAACTCAGTTCGTGGTAGCTCAATCTTGGAAACAACACAAATGTCCATCAACTTGAGAATGGATAAAGAAGATGTGTTTTTTTATTTTTTTAATAAAATTGAGTATGGGCTGGAGGATTAGCTCAGTGGTTCTGGCGCCTGCCTCCCAAGCGCAAGGTCCTGAGTTTGACCCCTGGTAACCACATATAATGCTGGGCATGGAGACAAGCCCACCAACAATCAACACCACATACCACAATGCTGGACGTGGTGGCTCACGCCTGTAATCCCAGCACTTGGGAGGCAGAGACAGGAGGATTGCTGAGTTCGCGGTGTCTTGCCTGGGCACCATAGTGAGCTCAGGGCCAGCCTGAACTACAATGCGAGACCCTGTCTCAAAAAGCAAAAACCAAAAAAAAAAAAAAAAAAATGAGTATTATTCTGCCATAAAGAATGCAAGATGGATTCATTTATGTGGAAATGGATACACCTGGAGGACACACTAATAAGTGAAACAAATAGATCACATATAGACCAATACCAGATTTTTTCTTTGATATGAGCACCTGCAGATGCAAATGAGCTCTAGAAAGTATGACAGTTTTTGTAGAATGGGAAGTTTCCAAAGGAAATTTGGTTTGGCAATGTAATGAAGGGAAGAAATAAATATGATTCTGAAAGAAAATAAAAGAGCATGTATATAGGGGGTGAGGAGCTGTGGGTGGGTAGGGATATGGGCAAAAATGAGAATTAACTTTGTCGTATATTGGTAAAAATTCCCTGAAGTTATATGTGATTGTGAGATGTATATAAATTGTACCAATAAAGAATTAGAAAAAAATAATTTCAATATTAAGAAAAACTCCTTCAAAACTTAAAAATTTAAAACTCATTCATTGGTGAATTCTGATGTGAACTCAACACTCTACTCTGCCATTTTGTCTCTTTAACCCCTTTAATGGATTCTTTCCCTAAGAAAGTGTATGAAATGAGGCTTGATAAAAAAACAACCTCATAATAATTTTTAAAAACTTGTCCTCAGCTTTTGTAAAGGATATCTTAGCTGGTAAATCCCATAGAGCCAGAACTAAATAAATTTAACATTCACAAAGTTATTAACAAAAAAAAATATCGCACATGTTGCTCACAGGCTTTCTCCTAACTTCACCTAGATCCCCTTTTCGTTTTATAAAAAAGTAAACATGTATCTCTATAAACTTCCCATTTAATACTGTTTTCACCTCATCTTCCTCATTTGGTATTTTGTCTATATTTTCCTTTGTTTCCACATATTTAAAAAAATTGATTCCTTTTTTATCAAGTGGGTTTGAGTGTTGTTTTTCTCATTTGTTTGAGTTTTTCCATTTTTCTTCCATCATTAATTTTGTTCCTGTTATGGTTCATCGTATATTGGTACAAATGGACAATACTGGGCTACAGTAAGCTTGTTATGACATGTGGGCTAATATATTCAATGTGTACCTGAAAAAAATGTGTTTTCTGATACTGTTTGGTCTACTGTCATGGTCTACCATCATATGTGTGTGTGTGTGTATCTATATCTATCTAGATATGTATCTATTTATTTATATCAATCTATATCTATATAGTTCTTCAATGTTGTTTAAGACCTCTGTTTTCTTATTGAACTCTGTATGGCAATTTTCCACATAACTAAAAGACATATGTTACCATATAATGTGATTTTATTCTTGAGTTTTGTTCATTTTGTTGTCACTGTTCTTTTTTGAGTCAAGGTCCCACTATGTAGTTCAAATTGGCCTGAAACTCAATAATGTATCCCAGGGTGCCTTCAAACTCAAGGTGATCCTCCTGCTTCAGCCTCCTGATGCTGGATTACAGGCATGATTATGAGCACTCATCCACTTTTAGTGTTGTTGTCTATTTTTCCCTTAGGTTATGTCCATGATAATTTCATATATTTAGGTTCTATAATGATTTTTACATATATACTTACAATTATGTTTTCTTGAAAAACTAATTTTTTATCTGTATCATTCTACAATGGATCATATGAGAATGACAGAATTTCTCATTCTGTGTCTTATCTTTTTACATCTTGAGATATCGTGTTATTAGAGTATTTTTTTATTTAAATAGGCATGCATTGTTCTATTGGTAGGACATGAGGACAAGATGCCTCACAGGAAGTTCTCTGCTCCCAGACATGGGTCCGTGGGCTTCTTGCCCCGGATGCACAGCAGCAGGCATCAAGGGAAGGTGAAGAGCTTGACAAAGGATGACCCTTCCAAGCCCATCCATCTCCCAGCCTTCCTGGGCTACAAGGCTGGCTTGACCCACATTGTGCATGAAGTGGATAGACTGGGATCGAAGGTGAATGAGAAGGAAGTCATGGAGGCCATGACCATTGTGGAGACACGTTGGTTGTAGGCATCATGGGTTGCATAAAACCCCCTTGAACCTCTGGACCTTCAAGACTGTCTTTGCTGCACATATCAGTGATAAGCACCAAAGACGCTTCTATAAGAACTGGCACAAATCTAAGGAGAAGGCCTTCACTAAGTACTGCAAGAAATGGCAGGATGACATGGACAAGAAGCAGCTGGACAAGGACTTCAGGAGCATGAAGAAGTACTGCCAAGTGATCTGCAGCATCGCCCACACCCAGATGTGGCTACTTCCTCTGTGGCAGAAGGCCCACCTCATGGAGATATAGGTGAATGGAGGCACCATGGTTGAGAAGCTGGACTGGGCCCAGGAGAGGCTGGAGCCTCCAATCCCTGTGAGCCAGGTGTTTGGGAAAGACAAGATGATCGATGTCATTGGAGTGACCAAGAGCAAAGGCTACAAAGGGGTCGGTCACCAGTCACTGGCACACCAAGAAGCTGCCCCACATACCTACCAAGGGCTGTGCAAAGTTGCTTGTATTGGAGTGTGGCATCCTGCCAGTGTGGCCTTCTCCGTGGCTCGTGCTGGTCAGAAAGGCTACCATCACTGTACAGAGATCAACAAGAAGATGTACAAGATCAGTCAGGGCTACATCATCAAGGACGGCAAGCTAATCAAGAACACCTCTGCTGACTATGACCTGTCCAACAACAGCATCAACCCTGTAGGTGGCTTTGTCCACTACCATGAGGTGACCAATGACTTTGTCATGCTGAAAAGCTGTGTGGTGGGGACCAAGAAAGGGGTGCTCACCTTCTGCAAGTCCTTGCTGGTGCAGAACAAACTGTGTGCCCTGGGGAAGATCGACCTCAAGTTCATGGACATCACCTCCAAGTACAGCCATGGCACTTCCAGACCATGGAGGAGAAAAAGGCATTCATGTGACCACTCAAGAAAGGTCAGATTGCCAAGGAGCAGGGAGCCTAACACGAATGCCCTCAGCAGCTGGTGGGATCTCAATAAAAGTTGTTTTCCAGTGAAAAATAAATGAATAAATAAATAGGCATATATTTCTATTTAACACATTACTCTTAGACTATGTGTGTTTCCATATATAAAGTAAGCCTGTTATAAGCAGCACATAGTTGAAATTTATTTTTCAAAAATGTATTTGAGTATCAGGTGTCTTTAAAATATCTATATTTATAGTAGTTATAAAGGAAGAATTGACTGTTTTCTGTTTTCTCTGCTTTCTCTTCTTATAGACTTCTTTTGTGCTTTATTTTTTTAAAGATGAAAAATTTTTATTCTCTGCTAATTTTTATTCACCTCTATATATTGTATTACATATATAGATATATTCTCTGTGGTTACTATTGCAATTACATAAACCAAACTATGATAAAAATCTATTTTTAAAATGATAGCCGCTTAAATTCACTCACATTTAAAAATTATATTGTTTTACATTCATGACTTCCCATTTTATATCATCATGACCCAAGTTGCATCTTTTTATGCTGGCTATTAGAATAAGTTTTTAGTCTTCTTACATTACTAAAATAGTACTCATATGCATAAATGATGTACTCACTCATATTTACTAATACAACATTCTAACATTTCTGTGTTCACCTTCATCAAAAATTATTAGTAAATGATTTTGCGTCACTGCTTTTTTTTGGCTTCACTTTGTGGTCGTCATTTTATAATTTCTGTTGGTCAAGCATATTTTCTTCCTACATATGCATATGTCTTCTACAACCTCTTTCCAGGTTCAATTCAAACAAAAATAGAACAGTAGAATTCAATGGTGGTTGAACCAGTCTACATTCCCACCAACAGTGGAGGAGGGTTCCTTTCTCCATACAAGCCAGCCAGCATTTGTTTGCTATTGGTTGATTTCTTTTTAAAATTTTTATTCATTGGTGACTCACGCCCACCAGCAATCAATACCACATACCACAGTGCCGGGCATGGTGGCTCATGCCTGTCATCCCAGCACTTGGGAGGCAGAGACAGGAGGATTGCTGAGTTCGCGGCGGCTTGCCTGGGCTACAGAGTGAGCTCAGGGCCAGCCTGAACTACAAAGCGAGACCCTGTCTCAAAAAAATATTGATTTCATTCATGTATTTTATATATACTATGACACATTCAATATTGAGCATTTATATGAGTACATGACATTTTAATTTTCATTTTTTCCCATTTTGCTGCCTTTCCTATAACTCATCACTGCCTCTACATATAAGCTTTGTTTCTTTTTTACACATCTAATTATTCTTTCTTTTAACTAAGCCCTGCCCCCTTTTCCCTTTGAACATTTTCTTATTTCACAAAATCTATCATACATTATAGAAAGAATGGTAAATTTAAGTCATTTCTACTCAAATGGATGTATCTCAAGGACATACTCATATGTGAAATAAATAGGACACACATATATAAATACTGTATCATTTCTGTGCTATGAGAAACTGAAGGTATAAATGGTTTGTCTCCTGATAACAGCCATTCTCTCTGGCATGAGATGGAATTTCAGTGTTGTTTTCATTTGTATCTCTCAAATGACTGGTAATGTTGACCGTTTTTTTTTTCATATTTCCTTGCTGCTTCTACTTCTTCATCTGAGAAAAATCTGCTTTGGATTCAGTCTTACACTTCGGCGACCTGATTTTTAAATTCTTTACATATTCTAGATAGCAGTCCTCTGTCTGAAGAACAGTTGGTTAAAAAAAAAAAAAAGAAAAGAAAAAGAAAAACAAATCCCACGTTGTGGTTGTTTCTGTTTTTTTTGCTTCCTGTGCAGAAGATTTTCATTTTCTTCTATATAGGGTTGCTGGGTGACAAACGTTTTCTTTGAGTGTTTTGAATGCATCACCACACTATAAGATTTCTTCCCAGAAATTTTAATAGAACCCCCCTTGAATGTTAAAAGTCACCTTTCATCTGCTATGTTCAAGATTCTCTCTTGTAATGAGTTGGGAAACTTCGGCATGGTCTATTTCTACAGATCTTTTAAAACTTAGCCTTGGTTGAGTTCTTCGAATTTCTCAAAATTGTAGGTTCCTCAGTGGAACTAGGGAGTTTCAAGTCACTATTTTTTCAAAAGGTTTTCTGCTCCCTTTTCTCTTTATGTTTAGAAATAAAAACTGAGTTTGTGTTGGTGTCCAACAGTTACTTTGGGATCTTTAAGTTTTTCTTCATGTTTTTTTTTTAATCTTTTTGATTCAGAAACGTCAAACAACTTAAGACTCTTGTTGGGCTGGGGATTTACCTCAAGTGGTACCTTACCCACCTTGCAAGCACAAGGGCCCAAGTTTGATCCCAGTGGGGGGGGTGATGACTATTGTTTATCCAGTTTTTTCTGCTTGGTCAAATCTGCTGTTGAATCACTCATCATTTCTCTAATTCTTGTATTCTTAAAAATAATATTTTCTGTTGGCTTTCTCATAATTTCTATTTTTGTTAATACTCTTAGTTCAGTAATCATTTTGCATATAATTATCTCCCATCTCCTACCTTTTAATCCACACAAAATTTTTATCAGTAACTTTATATTCCTAGGAGTTGATCTGTCACTATATTTTTAAACCCCACTTCTAGAGTTTAAATTGATCATTTCCTTTACATTTCAAAAAACTGGTGTGTGTGTGTGTGTGTGTGTGTGTGTGTGTCTGTGGGTCTGTGTGTGTGTGTGATTGTGCATGTGTATATGTGTGTGTGTTCAGCTTAGTTTGATTTCATATAGAAAACCTATTTTCCAGTCAGACTTGATCCACATTGTGAAAACCTGTGCAACTTTTTGGGTTATTGGTCACATCCAGGACTGAATGTTTATTTAAAAAATTTTAATTGAATTATTTATTGGTACAACTTATATACATCTCACAAGCACACATATCATTGAAGAATTTATACCAATATATGACACAAGTTAATTCTCATTTTTACCCATATCCCTACCCACCCATACCTCCCCACCCTCTACATACATGCACTTTTATTTTCTTTCAGAATCATATTTATTCCTTCCCCCTCATTACATTCCCACACCAAATTTCCTTTGGAAATTTCCCATTCTACAAAAACTGTAATACTTTCTAGAACTCATTTGCATCTACAGGTGCTCATATCAAGTAAAAAATCTGGTATTTGTCTATCTGTGATATATTTATTTCATGTATTACTGTGTCCTCCAGGTGTATCCACATAAATGAATCCATCTTGCATTCTTTATGGCAGAATAATACTCAGTTTTATTTTAAAAAAACACATCTTCTTTATACACTTTCCAGTTGAGGGAATTTGGGTTGTTTCCAAGATTGAGCTATCACACACTGAGTTGCTATGAACAATGGTGTACATCTGTTTTTCCAATGTGATTATTTTAAATGCTTTTTGGTATATTCTTAGCAGGGGGAAAGCAGGGTCAAATGGTACCCCTAGTGCTAGTTTTCTGAGAAATTGTCACACAGATCTCCACAATGGTTGCACAACTCTGCAATTCTACTGTCGAGAAGGCTTTCTTTCTCCCCTCAGCCTCGCCAGCACTTATTGTTGGTTGATTTTGTAATAGCAGCCATTCTTTGTGGAGTGAGATGAAATCTCAGTGTTGTTTTCATTTGCATCTCTTGAACGACCAGTGATGTTGAGCATTTCTTCATGTGCTTCTTAGCTGATTTGACTTCTGCCTCTGAGAAGTGTCTGTTCATTTCAGAATGCACATTTTTGAATTGGGTCTTTGAACTTGGAGAGGCGGATCTGTTTAAGTTCTTTATATTGTAGATAATAACCCTTTGTCTGATAAGCAGCGAGTAAAGATTTTTTTCCCCAGGTTGTTGGTTGTCTTTTAGCAGTGCCAGTGACTTCTTTTGCTGTGCAGAAGCTTTTCAGTAGGATGAGATCACATTTGTTGATTCTTTCTGCTATTTCTTGTGCTATAGAGGTTTTACTTATAAAGTCTCTGCCTAAGCCAATGTCTCCAAGAGTTTTACCTAACCTTATTTCCAGCACTATTATTATTTCTGTTTTAATGTTTAAGTCTTGTATCCATTGTGAATTTAGTTCATGGTGAAAGTTGCATGGTGAAAGAGATAAATCTAACTTTAGTTTTTGGCAGATTAAAGCCCAGTTTTTCCAGCACTATTAAAAAGACTGTGTTTTCTCTGTTGAGGATGCTTGGCTCCTTGATCAAAGATAAGGTGGCTTAGTGTATCTGGTGTTGTCTCTGGATCTTCTAATCTACTCCCCTGGTCCTCAGGTCTGTTACTTTGGCAGTATCATGCAGTTTTAATCACAGTGACTTTATAGTAGAGTTATAAATTGGGGATTGTAATACCTCCTGCCATGTCGTGGTTGCTTAGAATTGTTTTTGGTGTTCTAGGATTCTTGTGGTTCCAGGTGAAATTTTGTATTATTTTCTTTAGCTCTGTGAAGGATAGTGTAGGAATTTCAATTGGAATTGCACTGAATCTGTACAGTAGTTATAGGAGTATAGCCATTTTGACCATGTTGGTTCTCCCTACCCAGGAACAAGAGATTTCTTTCCACTTTGTGATCTCCTTTTGTATCTCATTTTTCATAGTCTTATAGTTTTCAGAGTACAGGACTTTCACTTCCTTTGTTAAGTTGATATTTCCTAGATATTTCATTGATATTTCCTAGATATTTCATTTTCTGGGTGCTCTTGGAAAAGGGATTGACTCCCCAATTTCTCTTTCAGTTAGTCTGGTGTTTGTGCATACAACAGCTGTTGATTTTTGAGCATTGACCTTGTATCCAGCAACACTAATAAATTTCGTATTTAAGTCCAGCAGTCATTTGGTTGAGTTTCTAGGATCCTGTAGATAGAGTAACATATCATGACTAAATAATGACAGGTTAAGTTCTCCCTTTCCTACCTTTATTCCTTTTATATCTTTATTAATTGAATTCTTTATTGGTACAATTTATATACATCTCAAAATCACATATAACATTGGGAAATTTGTACCAGTATATGCCAAAAGTTAATTCTCATTTTTACCCATATTCCTAACCACTCCCCCCTCCTCCGCCCTTTATAAATGCTCTTTTATTTTCTTTCTGTATCATATTTATTCCTTCCTCTCATCACATTCCCACACCAAGTTTCCGATAGAAATATTCCACTCTATAAAAGCTGTCCTACTTTCTAGAACTCATGTGCATCTACAGGTGTTCATGCCAAAGAGAAGATCCGGGAATTGTCTACCTGTGATCTATTGATTTCACTTATTAGTATATCCTCCAGATGTCTCCATTTGCACCTAAAAGGATCAATTTTGTCATTCTTTATGGCAGAGTAATACTTCATTTTGTAAAAAAAACCCACATCTTCTTTTTTTTATGTTTTTTTTTTTATTGAATTCTTTATTGGTACAATTTATATACATCTCAAAATCACATATAACATTGGGAAATTTGTACCAGTATATGCCACAAGTTAATTCTCATTTTTACCCATA
>PVIC010055326.1:0-11270 GCA_004025085.1 Thryonomys swinderianus
GAAGAGTCAAAGGCATGAGGAAGGTTGTACATCTGCTAAGTTAAGAACTAAAAAGAAAAGCTTCAACTAGCAGCAGCTGCAATGTTTTTATTGGAAGTTAGAATTATAGCCAAACAGACAACTTTCCTGCAGGGCTGTGCCAGGCAAGGGCTGAGCGGGAACACAGTGGGGTCAACTTCATAAATCTCAGCCAGGTTAATGAAGGACACAGATTCAAGAAACTAACTACACAAGGGCCTGAGGAAGGCAGAAATTCGTTTTCATATCATTCTGAATGAGTATGTGACCACTGGGAAATTTTAAACAATGTAGAAAAGTCTAACAGAAGGCAGCAAACATCTGAATTCCTTAACTGAAGTATTCTGTTTTTAATCTATGTATTTTCAATTATCTGGATATATAATTTTACGTCAAAGCCATTTTCCCTCAAAAATAATGTCTTTGTAATCATATTCAGTAGTTGCATGATATTTTGCCATAGGGGTTTTCTACACACAATCGCTTTTCTTTTGTTGAACATTTGAGAAATTTGTTAGTTTTCTATTTTAAGAAGATTTTATTTTTTATATTCAAAGGGAAAGTGGTAGGGGAAAGTAATGAGGGGAAAGAATAAATATGATTTACAAAGAAAAAGAAAGCACATGTATATAGGAGTGGGGGGTTGTAGGGTGGGTAGGGATATGGGTAAAAATGAGAATTAATTCATGTCATATACTGGCTCAAATTTCCCCATGTTGGGAATGATTGTGAGCTGTATATAAAGTGTACCAATTAAGAATTCAATTTTTAGAAAGATTTTATTTTTTAGAGCAGTTTTAGATTCATAACAAAATTAAGAAGGTACAGAGATTTTCCATATGTCTGCCTGTCCCCACGCATGCAGTTTCCCCTCTAAATTATTAGCATCCTCCGCAGAATGGTGCTTTTACTCACAGTTAATAAATCTACATTGACACACCAATATCACTCAGCAGTCATAGTTTACACGAGGGCTCACTCTGGGCACCGTGCATGTCATCAGCTTGGCTAATTTATAATGACACGCACTCAACATTATACCATCATACAGAACAGTCTAAATTATCTAAAAATTCCTAAAATGCCCTAAAAATGTCCTAAAATTATCTACACTCTGCCTACTCATTCTTCTCTCCACCCTTATTGCTGGCAACATCTACTCTTTTTACTGTCTCCATAGCTTTACTTTTCCTGAATACAAGATATTTGGAAATGTACAGTGTGTAGTCTTTTTCAGACTGGCTAATTTCACTTGATAATATACATTCAAGTTTCTCACATTTCCTTTCATGGCTTGAAACTCATTTCCTTTATTGCGGAATAATATTCCATTGTCTGAATGTACCAGTTTACTTTTCTATTCATCTACTGAGAACACTTTGGTAGCTTTCAAGTTTTGGCAATTATAAATAAAACTGTGGTAAACATTCATGGGCAGATTTTTGTGTAGACACGTTTTCAACTCTTTGGAATAAAAACCAAGGAACATCACTGCTAGACTGGGGGAGGATATTAGGTTTTTTTTTAATTGCATTCTTTATTGGTACAATTTGCATACATCTCACACTCACACATAACATTGGGGAATTTGTACCAATATATGACACAGTCAGTTCTCATTTTTACCCTCATCCCCACCCACACCTCCCCACCCCCTATATACATGCTCTTTTATTTTCTTTCAGAATCATATTTATTCCTTCCCCTCATTACATCCCCCACCAAATTTCCTTTGGAAATTTCCCATTCTAAAAAGATTGTCATACTACTAGAGCTCATTTGCATCTACTGGTGCTCATATCAGCGAGATGATCTGGTATTTGCCTATCTGTGCTCTATTGATTTCACTCCTTAGCGTGTCCTCCAGGTGCATCCATTTGCACATAAATGAATCAATCTTGTCATTCTTTATGGCAGAATAGTACTCCATTATATTTTTAAAAAACCACATCTTCTTTATCCAGTCTCCAGTTGATGGGCATTTGGGTTGTTTCCAAGACTGAGCTATCACGAACTGAGCTGCTATGAACAAGGGTGTACATCTGTCTTTCCACTGTGATTTTCTAAGTTCTTTTGTGTATATTCCTAGCAGGGGGATGGCAGGGTCAAATGGGACCTAGGAATCAACCTAACAAAGGAAGTGAAAGACCTCTACTCTGAAAACTATAGGACTCTGAAAGATGAGAAAGAAAAGGAAATCAGAAAGTGGAAAGATATCCCTTGTTCCTGGGTAGGGAGAACCAACAGCGTCAAAATGGCTATACTTCCACAACTACTGTACAGATTCAATGCAATTCCAATTGAAATCCCAATGGTATACTTCACAGAGCTAGAGAAAATAATACAAAAATTTATCTGGAACCACAAGAAACCTAGAATAGCAAACGCAATTCTAAGCAACCACGACATGGCAGGGGTTATTACAATCCCCAATTTAAAACTCTACTATAAAGCCACTGTGATAAAAACTGCATAGTACTGGCAAAGTAACAGACCTGAGGACCAGTGGAATAGAATAGAAGATGCAGAAACAACCCCGGATACTCTAAGCCACCTTATCTTTGACAAAGGAGCCAAACATCTTCAATGGAGGAAAGACAGCCTCTTTAACAAATGGTGCTGGAAAAATTAGGCTTCAACTTGCCAAAAGCTAAAGCTAGACCTATCTCTTTCACCATGCACAAAACTAAACTCACAATGGATATGAGACTTAAACATTAAAACAGAAACAATAAGCCTGCTGGAAGACAGATTAGGTAAAACTCTTGGAGACATTGGCTTAGGCAGAGACTTTATGAATAAACCCTCTATAGCACAAGAACTAGCAGAAAGAATCAACAAATAGGATCTCATTCTACTGAAAAGCTTTTGCACAGCAAAAGAAGTCACTGACACTGCCAAAAGACCACCAACAACATGGGAAAAAATATTTACTAGCTGTTTATCAGACAATATCTACAATATATAAAGAATATATAAAGAATTTAAACAGATCAGCCTCCCCAAGTTTAAAGACCCAATTCAAAAATGGGCATCTGAAATGAACAGACACTTCTCAGAGGCAGAAGTTAAAGCAGCTAAGGAACATATGAAGAAATGTTCAACGTCACTGGTCATTTGAGAGATGCAAATGAAAACAACACTGAGATTTCATCTCACTCCACAAAGAATGGCCGCTATTACAAAATCAACCAACAATAAATGCTGGCGAGGCTGTGGGGAGAAAGGAACCCTTCTCCACTGTTGGTGGGATTGCAGACTTGTGCAGCCATTGTGGAGATCTGTGAGGAGATTTCTCAGAAAACGAGGATATTAGTTTTTTAAAGAAGCCTCCAAACTATCTTCCCAAGTAGTCATACCATTTTACATTCCCACCAGCTGTGGGTAAGAGCTCCTTTCGGTCAGCATCTTTGCCATCATTTTCTATCAGTGTTCTGAACTTTGCCAACTCTATTAGATGTGCAATTATATCCTAGTTGTTTTAATTTGCATTTCCTTCGTGGTATATGTTGTGACATATCTTATGTACTGTCTGTTATGGCTTGTATCTAGATGTTCCCCCAAAGCCTCATGGGGAGTTTCGAAGATGTCTAGATTAAGGTGAGTGAAGGTGGATTAAGGGCATGGGATTAGAGAATGATAAAGCTGAAATTAAGGATGTTTATTCTAGTTATTCTAGGTGGCACTGATCAGTTGTAGACTGGATGAATATAAAGAGACAGAAAAAAGGCAAGCAAGCTGCTGCTGCCACTGCCATTACTTCCTACTTGCTGCCTTCTGCCTATCCTGCAATGCCATGGATTGTTTCTCCTCTCGCATGCCACCCTACTTTACAGAGAGCCGACTGTGGACTGAAATCTCTATAAAGTGTGAGCTAAATAAACCTTTCCTCCTTTAACTTTTGGTGTTACATATTTTTCTTAGTAACAATAAAAGTAACTAATATGCTATCTGTATATTTCCTTTGGTGAAGTACCTGCTAAGATCTTTACCTTATTTTTTAATTGGGGATTGTTTTTCTTCTAGTTGACTTGAAGGTTATTATATATTTTGAATAACAGTCCTTTGTCATGTTTTTTGGCAATATTTTCTCCAAGTATTTATTTTTTCATTCTTTTAAAGCATTTTTCACAAAGCAGAAATCTAAATTTTGTTAGAATCTAACTTTTTAATTCTTTCTTATGGCAGTGATGTTTCTAAAAAAATGACCTCATCCAACTCAAGATTACCTAGGTTTTCTTCTATGACATTTTGTAAAATAGTTTTATTTATTACACTTAGGTCCATGATCTATTTGAAATAATGTTTTTGAAAAGCAAAAGGTCTATGACTATTCTAAATTCTCTCTTCCTCCCTCTCCCTCACTCACTTCCTTTCTCTCTTCTTTCTTCCTCTTCCTTCTTACTTCTATCTCTTCTCTTTCCCTCTCATTTTTCTTTTACTTTCTTCAATTTATGATGGTCCAGTTTTTCCAGCATCATTTATAGAAAAGACAGTCTTTTCCCCATTATATTATATTTTCTTCCTACTAAAATACATTAAAGGGTTATTTTATTATATTATGTGGGCTTATTTCTGAGGCCTTTAGTTTTTCCCACTGATCTTTCATAGATACCTTTCTGTTTTAATTGTTGTAGCTTTATATCTCAAAGTTGCTTGTATTAGTTTCCCAACTTTGTTCTTTTACAGTGTCATCTTGGCTATTCTATCAGTGTGTCTCTTCACGTTAATTTTCAAATCTTCACACAGTAACTTACTATGAATTTGATTATAACTGAATTAAATCTATAAATCATGTATGGAGGAACTAACTTACAATAATATTGAGTTTTGCTATTCATAAACATAGAACATCTCTCCATTTATTTATTCATTGATTTCTTTTATCAAGTTCATATACATTTTATACACATTGTGATATATTTATAACTAAGTATTTTACTTTCAAGTGTGCAGATGTAACTAATTTAAATTTAACTTAAATTCCATTGCTGGAGTATAAGCAAATGGTAGCATTTTCCTTGTTATTTCTCATTTTCTTATTTTCTACATAGATGATGATATATGTGAACAGTTTTATATCTTCTTTTCAAACCTGTATACCTTTTTATTTCCTCTTTTGTCTTTTGCATTAGTTAGGACTTCCAGTATATGTTCAAAAGTATAGCAGAGGGGGACAAATTTGATGTGCTTTGGTCTTAGTAGGAAAACTTTGAGATTGCTAGCATTAAGTATAATATTACATATAGATTTTCATAGATATAATTCATTAATTTTAAGATTCTTCTGTATTCCTAAGTCACTGAGAGTTTTTCCTTTGTTATCATGAATAACATGGCTTTTGTCCAACGCTTTTTATGCATCTGTTGAAATGGTCACAAGACTTTTTTCTTTCTCTAGCTTGTTGATGTGATGGATTACATCAATTGCTCTTCAAATGTTGAAACAGCCTTGCAATAAATGTCACTTGGTTGTGGTGATATACATTCATTTTTATAAATTGTTAGATTTGAATTGCTAAAATTTTTGTTGAGAATTTTGGATATATGTTTATAAGAGATTGATCTGATTCAAGTGTGGTCTACATTTGTTATCCTAGCTACTCAAAAGACCAGAGTAAGTGCATCATGAATTCTAGGCTAGCCTATGCAACATAGTGGGACCCTGTCTATGCAGAAGGGAGAGGGAAGGGGGAGAAAAAGGAGAAAAAAGAAGAGAGATACTTAGATTAAAAAGATTATTCTGTAGCTTTTTTCTTTGTATTATCCATAGCTGGCTTGGGTAGTAAGGCAATGCTGATCTCATAAATTAAGTAGTTTCTCTACCCCATGTTCTGACAGAGATTGTAGAAAATTGGTATTATTTCTTCTTTAAATGTTCAGCAAAGTTCGCCCGCGAACAAATATAGTCTGGTGCTTTCTATTTTGGAAGGTTATTATTGATTTAATTTCTATTATATATAAAACTATTCATATTGTCTATATCATTTTATGTGAGTTCTAGAAAATCATGTCTTTTGAGAAATATGCTCTGGCATATTAAGATTTTACACTGGCATTCAGTCTTGTTGAACACCTGGAAGTAAAGCTCACAGAAGTTGGATGACCACATCTAAGATTAGACTCTTTCTGATGGCTTTGTGTCTCAGACTTGCTGACACTCAGTA
This sequence comes from Thryonomys swinderianus, assembly GCA_004025085.1. NCBI lineage: Eukaryota > Metazoa > Chordata > Mammalia > Rodentia > Thryonomyidae > Thryonomys > Thryonomys swinderianus. The sequence continues at coordinate 6,185 of PVIC010055326.1, forward strand.
TCCAGCCATTCATCAAATACATTTTGTATTTCCCTGCCATGGTTCTGGTTTTTGTTTTATGTCATGAGTTTCTGCTCCAATAAATTGTAATTCTCTGTAACTTCCTGTTGATTTTGCCAGTGCGGGGGACAATAAATTGCTTTGTGATCTCACTGTTTTTCTGGAACTAAAAAGAGAACTTTTGAAGAAAATTGTGTTTGATTTGATTTCAGTTCTGTAGTCAAAGGTAGATGAACATGTAAAAACTAGTTGGATTCACAGCATTAGTTATTGTCTGAGCAGATGCTTTGATGAGTTCTGAACAGGAGCTATGCTGTGTAACGAGTCTGCCCCAATCAGCTGGCAGGAATATCAGACAGGCCTCAGAGGAGAGGGACTCGCTGTCAGAGCAAAGCCTCACCATGGAACCAGACTCTCAAAGCCTCTTTACAGTCATCTTCTAGATTATTTTGTTTCATTCTCTTCTAACTCATTGGTCTTTCACCACTCCTCTGAAGTCCCCTGGACTTGCCAATGACACTTGCTTCCTTTGTTGTACACTCAGTAATCTCTGGGAATTTATTCAGGCTCTGTATGTCAGGATAACCTGAGGAGGCTGTGTAAATCCACACAGCTGTGGCCCCGAATCCATGTACTTCAACATCTTTCTTCCAGTTTTTCCTGATTCTTTGGAATACAATAGGTAAAGTCTCATATTCTCCAAAGAATTTTGAATAATGGACCAGTCAGCACAGAGGACTCACGTCATCCGTGACACCAGTGGAAAAAGCATGGGTTACTGGCCGGTATGCAAACTCTGCTACTCGGTTACAACCTTTGGGGGCAATGATGTCCTCCCAAGACTGCAGTGTCGACATCCAGAAAAGCTAGACCTTTCTGTCCTAAGGCCCAGTGATGTTCCACAAGCTGACTGTGTGGCTGTTTAGCCCTTGCACCTACTGTGAAGTCTGGAAAGCTGGTCGGCAGGACCAGGTAGGCTAGCAAAGAGGGACAGTTTTGGGAACCAGCACTTGCTGTACTTGGTGAGCATCACCCAGCTCATGAGGCCCAAAGGAGCCTATGTTTGCTGTCCTGACTTGTGATACACAGGGTGTGTGATTAAGGGAGGAAAAGTGAGTTTAACTCATGTGTTTGGTGAAAAAAGAACAGTACAAAGTGAACCCCCACAGGCTGAATCATTTGAGTTTTCTCTAGCTGGCCTCACATTGAAATCTTGGCTCCACATGTGTGTGCGCATGCATGCACACATATGCATGCATGTGTGTGTCAATATACATATTTTGGTGCTGGGGATAGAACTTGTCATCTTGCACTTACAAGGCAGATGCCAGAACCAGTGAGCTAAATTCCCATCCCTACGGGTATAAGTTGTAACTGAGGTGTTGGAATAAAAGAATAGGAACTGTTTATCTATACCTCCTAAGGGGAAGGAGGGTTAAGGGACTTACCCTGGTCTAGACAATGATAGAAGGAAAAATTCTCTATGAAATGTAGATATTAAATCTGACTCAGCAGGAGTCTCTGTGGAAATGGTGCTGTATAGTAGGGTCAGAGCTGAGGATATGTACTAGTTTGCTTCTGCTGCTATAACAAATGACCACTCAGCTTTATTATCTCACAGGTCTGTAGGTCAGAAGTTCTTACTCAGCTGAAGTCAAAGTGTCAACACAACAGCAATCCTTAATGAGGTATGAGAGAGCAATCTATTTCCTGTCTCTTTCTAGTTTCTCACAACTTGTGTCTCTCAGCTGAGAGTGACACTTTCCTCCAGCTTCAAACTCAGCATGGGAAGGTCAAGTCATCTTCATATAGTCATATGTTCAGTTCTCTTCTGATTCCACTGTCCACCATTAAATATCTCTGTGATTAGACATTTAATCAAGGATAATCTATTTCAAGATCAGTTTTTACCTTCTTCAGTTTGCTTTGGCTACATAACTTACCACGTTCACACAGTAAATTCTGGAGCTAGAACTATAGATATCTTTGGATGTGATTTGCTTCTGCAAAATATATCGTCAGTTGAACAGTGTTCAGAGGTGGTGAGACTTTTAAGAGGTGATTAGGTCATGAAAAAGGATTAATCTGTTTTCTTGAAGGAGTGAGCTTTCACTTTCTCGGGACTGGATTGGTCCCTACAAGAGTGAACTTGTCAAACTGAGCTGGCCCCTCCTCTTTGTTGCAATATGCTTCCGGCCTGCGCACCTACTGCCTTTCTACCATACAGGACTCACCAGAGACTGAGCAGATGCTGACATGGTTCTCTTCATCTTCCCCATGTTCAAAACTTTGAGAGTAAATCTCTTCTCTTTATAAAGTTTCCAATCTGAAATATTTTTTTACAACAACACAAAATGAGCTAAGATGGTGCCTTAGTGCCTTCTGTCTGCCTTAGGGAGTGATTATTAACCTAGAGGGAGGGAAAGAATACAGACAAACTAATAAAGTCATGGAACAACCATGGCCTGCCAGACTTTAGACAAGACAGGGAGAATTTATAGAGTTTTAGAGGGAAATGCCAATAAGAATAATGGTATTAGGAAGAATATATGTAAACAAAATAACTTTAGCATACACTCCCAGGCTCCTGAGATCTAGGAATTGTCTCTTCAGCCCTGGTCAAGTCCTGAGAGTGAGAAACTGCACAGTGACTTGCTCCTACCTTGTCATTCCTGTAATTAATCTTGACTTTGCTGCTTGGAAAGAAATCTGAGTAATAAGACACCATGAGTGGGCAGTGAACTGAGGAATCAGAAAAAGGAGCATGATTCTGGTAGTCTGAGTAAGAATTCCAAGTACCCCTGGGACTTCGCTGTTTCTTTCCATCCCTGAAGCCACTCAGGAGACTTAGGCAGAGTAAGAGAGTAGGTGGTGATAGAAGACTCGAGGGGTCTAAGAATGTTCCTGCTCAGGTGAAGGATCCTCCTGGTTCTCTGATCTTTGGAAAGTCATTTCCTGCCTCATCCAGCTCCTCCCCCAAGGGACAGCTCAGATCCCCCATTGTTAATGTGCCAAGTCAGTACAGGCATCACTTTGGGTCACAGTGCAATGCATTTGACAGTGAGCAAAATGGTCTCCTGGCCTCTCACTGTGACAGGCACTGCATAGCCAGTCACAGAGGGGGCCCTGGGATGTCTGTGTACTCCTTAGGGTGAGCTATATCATTTGGACCTAAAGATATGAGGCTTGTGACTGTGTCTATGAAACATACTCCAAATCCTTGGTCAGGGACTATTGCCTCCATCTACAGCTTAGCTCTTGCCTGAGTAGGAAATCCTTGGAGGTCACCCACATTATTTTGATGCAGGGCTCCTTTACCAGGAAGGTAACCTGCTGGGGTTCAAGGACCCACCTAGCCAAAAGGCAAGCTTTGCTGGAGGGAGAGGCAGAATCCGAAGGCACTGGCTTCTTGGCCGCAGGCAGGGCATGTGCCTCATCAAGGCAGCTGTTGGTCTAAGAGCCTGGGCTGCAGGGACACGTTAGAGAAAAGAAGCAGAAACAAAAATTTCCAAGAGGCAGCTGTGGCAGGATCCCTGCTGGGACTTAGTTGGATAGCAGAGCCACTTTGCATGATGATCATAAAAGCAGAAAGGAGTAAACTGTAAAGTGCTACACAAATATTAGGAGGTGCAGAGATTCACAAGGAGGGTGGAGATTCGAGGTCCAGTGAGAGGAGCAGGAAGAGGGCGTGGAAATCAGTCTCTCCTGTAGGGTAGACAGGGAATCTCCTTACCTCTGGCAAGGGGGGAAAAAAGCCTCACTCCTCTTACAGACCTGAAACTTTCAGAGGAGCTGAAAAATTAGCCCTTGCCCTGCCCCCATGGGAATAGCCGACTCCCAGTGGAGCCTCCATACGGTCTAATAATTTGCGATTTCTTACACGTCTCCGAGGATGGCTGGAGGGGGTTTGCTTCTCTTCCTACGGGTTTCCAGAGCACATCTCCTCTCATCCATAAAAGATTGGGTTTACTCACTGTGGAGAGCTGGAAGTGAAAAACAGGTGCAGCTATATAATATTTCTCTTTAATTACTGTTTATGCAAAAAAAAACCCCAAGTGTGGAAATTAATTATTCCATATTGTTAGAACAGGATGAACTACTTACTAATTTTAACTGTGGCTTTTATGCAGAGGCTGTTGCTCAACATCTTATTAATTTAGGTAAATATTAACAAACAGTACTAACACCACCACCCCCCCCCCTTTGCTTTCCCCCGTGGCACGTTTTCCTGGGGAGGGGATGCATGGTACTTCTCTTTTCCTCCGTCACATGATGTTGAACCTGAGTGCTACAAAGCTTCCTTTCAAGAAGAAAGGCTTTTGATGTCAGGACTCTTTTCCTCTCTGTCTGCTGTCAGCCACAGTGCCCTGGAATTTGTGAGGAAATACAAGGAAATGCTGTTCTATTATTTATGCCCATTTCCATGTCTGCCGCATTTGCCCTGTCACTTGCCAGCCTCCTTCTTTCTGAACTCCCCAGTAAAGTGTCCACGAGAAGATGGTGGCCAGCCAGGCCCGTTAGCCTTTGTGAGATGGGACTGAGGAAGAACCCAGTGGCCCCACTAAGTGTGCATTCCTGCAGTGCCTGAACCCGTGAGTCTGGGACAGGGAGTTAGGGAGAGAGGACGATGGGGGCTGGCTTTACAGCATGGACTCCACAGAGTTCCTGAGGGAGTACTAGGCTTGATCTGTGCATTTGTGTTTGAAATAAGATTTTACTGCATTCCACTCTAGACTTGAACTCATAGAATCAAGTGATCTCCTGCCTTGCCCTACCCAGTAAATGGGATTATAGATGTGTATCACCACGCCAAGCTTTTATTACACCTTTTTGTGTTATTGTAACAAAATTCCAGAATACAGGTACTTTGTATTTGTTTAAAAGGTTTGGGTGTGATGTTCATGCATTTATAGCTACTTGGGAGATGAGGGCAGGAGAATTGTGAGTTTGAGGCCAGACTAAGCAACATAGTGAAACTGTGTTGAGAGAGAGAGAGAGAGAAAAGAAAGAAAGAAAGAAAGAAAGAAAGAAAGAAAGAAAGAAAGAAAGAAAGAAAGAAAGAAAGAAAGAAAGAAAGAAAGAAAGA
>PVIC010055327.1:0-11268 GCA_004025085.1 Thryonomys swinderianus
AATGTGAACTCAACACAGTTCCTGAGCCTTATAAGAATACTAGGGCCTGGGCATTTCTTCCCAATGCAGTACTCCTCTGCTGCAAAGCATTTGTTCAAAAATGCTGAAGTAGCTGGACGTGGTGGCTCACGCCTGTCATCCCGGCACTCGGGAGACAGAGACAGGAGGATTGCTGAGTTCGAGGCTTGCCTGGGCTACACAGTGAGCTCAGGGCCAGCCTGACCTACAAAGTGAGACCCTGCCTCAAAAAAAAAAAAAAAACTGCTGAAGTGGCTGAGACTCTGGCAGACCTGAATCATGGTCTGTTTTTATCCGGATAATCCTGCTTCCACCCACCTTTTCTCTTTCTCAGGTGTTAGTTACCCAGCAAGCCCCCAGAGACCTCTCACATTCCTAACTCCTTGGCACCTGCTTCCCGGAGCACACAGCAGACACAAACATAGAGCAGAATTTCAAGAGCAAATCCAGAGAAATCCTTTTGAATAGACAGGTAACGATGGCTAGAGTGAGCATTTGAGTTGATGGGGAGCCGAACAACAAGGTGGATAATTGGATTGGGCTTGGACTGATGAGGTTGAACAACACTGTCACTTGAGAGGTCGAGGCTGTTGCCAGATGGGAGCTGCAGCCACATCTTCAGTCACTTTCCTAGAGACCATCCTCCCAGCCACCAAGCGACTACGTAACGGGAGACGGTTCCTTCCACTGGCCTCAGTTCTCTGTATCAGGGTTCTTCAAATCCTCACCAGCTGCAGCAGTAACACGAGCGGAGCTTGTTGAAAGCAAGAACGCCTCAGCTCTTCCTGGGACTACTGAATCCATGTCTCTGGGGATAAGAACTGCCCCTGCACACAACGACTGCCATTAGTCTCATGGTAACCAGGTGTATTAGTTTCCTATTATTGTCAGCAACAGGCCACCGCAAACTTACTGGCTTAAAACAACACAAATGTCTTATTTTACAATATTGGATGTGAGATACCTCCCTACCTTAGGTCTTATCAGGCTAAAATCAAGCTGCGTTCCTTCTGGAGGCTTGAAGGAGACTGTTCCTTTACTTTCCCCAGCTTCTAAAGACTGCCCACATTTCTTGTCTCATGACTTCCTGTTTCTGCCCTCCAAGCCAGCAATATGGCTTCACTTTAATCATTCTTCCATAATCACACCCCCCTCTGACTCTCCTTTTCTGTATTCATCTCCCCTTACTAAGAGGCCTTGTAATTATCCTGAACCTCAGATGCCCCCCCACGTTTTAAAGTCAGCGGATTAGCGATCTTAATTCCATCTGCACTCTTACCTCTCCTTTGACATGTAACACATCATAATTACAGATTTGGGGTCTAGGATGTGGACATAGGGCTATTATTCTGCCTACAACACCAGGTTTAGAGACCAACAACTATGCAATGTAAGTGTTTCTTTCCAAGATTATCTTATCGAGGACTTTGTTCAATGAATCTACATGACAGAATTGATATTCCTTTTAAATGGAGTGACTACAGTTAAAAATGTGTACACCCTTTCACCTGGCAACTGCACTTCTGGGAGTAGATTAAATGAAAGGAAATTTGGCAACACACAAAGATTTAAAGAGACAGGTGTTCAACAGTGCATTGCTCACGATAGTGAAAAATCAAGAATAACATAAATGATCAGTGGTAGGGCGTCCATCAAACAAACTAGTTCCATATATCCAATATCTTATAATACACACTAAAAATGAAGGTATAGATCCACATTCATCCGTGAAAATACTTATGAAGTACAGTAAGTTGTATACATGTATACGCATTTTAAATTCATTGTAAAAATGCATACACATATCTAAAATAGTCATAATTATCTTTAAAGCTCTACTAGTAGTAGCAAAAAATTGAAGGGACCCCAATTTCTATCGAAAACAATTTGGCTGAATAAACTGATCAATCTGCACACGTGAACACTACAGAGCTAGTAAAAATAATCAAGTAGGGCCGGAGGGCTAGCTCAGTGGTTCTGGCGCCTGCCTCGCAAGTGCAAGGTCCTGAGTTCGATCCCCGGTAACCACATACAATGCTGGGTGTGGAGACTCACGCCCACCAACAATCAATACCACATACCACAGTGCCGGGCGTGGTGGCTCACGCCTGTCATCCCAGCACTCGGGAGGCAGAGACAGGAGGATCATTGAGTTTGAGGCTTGCCTGGGCTACATTGTGAGCTCAGAGCCAGCCTGAACTACAAAGCGAGACCCTGTCTCAAAAGAAAAAAAAAATCAAGTAGATTTGTATACAATGGTAGGGAAGACATGTAAGACATATGATTAATTGAAGAAAACATTTTATCAAATAGTCTATTGAATTTAATATTACTTGATACATATTTTTTAAAAAGGGAAATGCTAGTATGTGCATATGTGTGTGTAGGGGGTGTTATTCCTGTACACAGAGATCCACAGTTCCAGAGAGAATCATTAACATTATAGCACATGATAGTCTATGAAATAAAGACTCTGAAACACAAGGTGTGGATTCGTATATACATATACACACAACAATACATGTATACCTTATGCGTGTATTTGCATATGCATAAGAAATGACTGAGATAATTCTAACATGTTAGTCAGGGTTTTCGGGGGGCAGTGTGACTTGGGAAACTATGTGTCTGTGCATGTGGGTGAACTTGTGCATGTGTATTTTGGTAGTGGCCATGATGCTTCTTTGTGCTATTGAAATGTTTACAAGCTTGTGGTGCTTCCATGGGAAAATCATTGTAATATGCATCTTATGCAGAAAATCTGTAGTACAATGAACAGTGCCTGACTCCAAGTGATCATGCTAATTCTGATGCAGGGCAATACCCTCTGCTCTCTTGAGACTTCTTTACTAACCCAGACCAAATCTCCCTTCTTGTGTTGTTCTTTCTGTAAAACTAAGAAAGAGTCATATACTCCAGAGAGCATATATACCCTCCAGAGATTGTCCAGGCCAGCTCTTTGCTCTCAGATATAGGAGATTTAAATGTTCTAGGAAAAATCATTTATCAATTCAATGTTAAGAATCTTCTTTGGGAAATACTAATTATCTGCATGCAATGATTGTTTTCTTTCTTGATTAGGTACAATATCTATAGAAATAAAAATTAATTTTGAAAGACAATTACTGTCCGTTGTGAAATTATTCTTACACATTTACATACGTCTCATAATTTAAGCCTCATAGTGACCCTGTACACCTGAGAGATAGGAAAGTGGGGCTCGAGGAGACATGTACACACAGCCAAAATGGGAAAGAGGGGCGTCGAACATTAAATGAACATGTACTGTGCACCAGTCATAGTGTGTAACTTCCCTCTTTTGGTCTTCACTGAACATAGGTGTCAGTTTTCCTATCTTACAGATGGGGAAACTGAGTCTGTGACAGTTTTGGTAATTCTTCCCCAAGATCACACAGCTTGAAACTTGGCAAAGCCAGAATTCCAAACCAGCCTTTCCCTTTCCAAGGGAAGTGTTTTCTCTGTGAGCCTGCTTGGAACTCTGCAACTTTTCCCTGGTAGGCCTTGAATTCCCTTGATGTATCCCTGCAATTTAAAAATGTTTACTTTTGCCGGGCGTGGTGGCTCCCGCCTGTCATCCCAGCACTCGGGAGGCAGAGGCAGGAGGATTGCTGAGTTCGAGGCTTGCCTGGACTACATAGTGAGCTCAGGGCCAGCCTGAACTACAAAGCGAGACCCTGTCTCAAAAAAAAAAAAAAGTTTACTTTTTAATTTTTGCAGACTACCAAAGCCTGCACTTGAGGACCTCAAAATTTCCTCTCTCAGCCCCTGTGGACAGCAATGGGGAAAACCACGGAGTAGCTCTAAGATTTAGCTAATAAAAGATAAAAACTTCGTGATTTCAGAAGTTTTCTGTTGCTCCTGAAATGGGCGGCAGGGAAAAAGAGAAACACAGTTTATTTTTGTAGGAATCACTGCTTTTGGTAGAAACATGTAGGAACATGCTTTTGGTAGAAACATGACCATGTAGGAACGACCGTGATCGGTGATGGGGCAGTGACACGGGTGAGGGCGATGAGGTGCACTTGTTCAGGGTGTAGAGTTTCGATTTAGATCAAAGTTTAGGTCTAGAGATCCTGCTGTAGATCAAAAGAGCAAGACATAATTCTAGAGGTGCTATATAACAATGTAGATTTACTTAACATTACTGAACTCTCCTCTTAAAACCATAAATTTTATATTTTTTTATTGCAGTTGGAAGTTGAAAACAAACTTGGAGCTTTTAACAATATCCAAGAGAAAAAAAAACTCAGAGTGAAATAATGAAAATGTTAAATTTTTTTTCATTCTAACTGTAAATGTATTGCCTCCCTTTCTGCTTGTAGCCAGTGCAGACCTAGAATCTTCACCTGGCAGAGCTGACTCTGCCATCCTCATAACAGGGTGAGAAATCCAGCCACAGAGCTCATGGTAATAGCAAAGAGGAAGGAAGCTGGCCATTTCCTTGCAGTATAATCTACTTGTGAAACAATCCCCATGAGCTGAGCCCTTAACGATTCTCTTAAAGAGCTGTTAACTTCAAAAACAGTGTCAGCTATATTTGACCACACCACTAGATGGTACAAAAACCTAGTTTTCCGGCAAGGATTTTGTCCTGTTGCAAAGGTGACAGTGGAGTATTTAATTAAAAATACTCTGCCTAAATTCTTTATGAAACTGCAAAATAAAACACATCAGAGTAATGGCTGGAAAAACAGCACCGTGTTCTCATTTTTCTGTGGTTAGTTTGCTTCCAGATTGTTTTTGACAGGAAAGGCGCATTTCAAAAAGACAATTTAGATACATTTTCAAAATTTTCCTACCCTCTAGCTGGGCTTTGCATCCCAAATAGAGTTTCAATGTGATATGTCAATTCTAACTGGTTTAGTCTCAGTAACTTCTAGAATCATAGGAATTATAGTAGAAAAAGCTCCTGTTTTAGATCAAAAGAGCTTGACACCTTGAGAATATATTATCTTTTCTTAAAAGAAATGTTTTGGAGTTCCAAAAGAGATAGTAGTAGAGCTATTCATATCAATTTCAAAAACAAACAAATTTATAGTCTTATTTACCAAGACTCAAGTGGAATGAAACTAGGATTTTTAAAATAAAAGCAAAAAACCAAAAGACCCTTTTGTATGGAAACTTACTTTCTATTAAACAATTTTTGGGTAAAAGACAAAAATAAAAAATGATAGACTTTCTGAAAAAAATATTTGGATAAAAACACTACACATCAAAATCTATGGGATTATATTTAAAGCAGTGGCCAGAGGAAAATTTATAGCCCTAAACATCTACATCAATAAAGATGGGGTCAAAATAAATGGATTCAAACCTCAACTCAGAAAATTAGACAGAAAGAATAAGGTAAACCCAAAGAAAGTACAAGGAAAGGCATAATAAAGTAAAGAACAAATGACAAGGTTTCCAGTGGAGAGGAATTAATGGTTAAAATGGGGCCAAAGAGACTTGTTCCTTAGGATACTGTTAGTGTCCTATATTGTCATTCAGATGCCCCCTTACACATATATTTTGACTTTCTGACAATTTATTGAGCTGGCTGCTTAAAATGTGTGCTCCTTCTCATGCGTATTTTGAACTTCATTAAGAAGTTTACCAAAAGGCTGACAGTGTAGCTCAGTGGTAAAGTGCTTACCTAGTATGCATGAGGACCTGGGTTCCATCCCCAGGATGGCAAAAAAATAAGTTTACTAAAACAAGAAGTTATAATTTTATTAGTCCATTTCCCCAGTATATTATTGTTTCCTTGACGCTTAGCATAGTATCTTTCATAGAGTCAGCAGTCAATAAGTATTGACTCTCTTTTAATGGAGTTGTATACTCTACTACTGAATCTGTCATTATTGGGATGTAGGGATATACATTGTAAGACCAAGAGTAAGGGTTTAAACACATATAACACTTTACAATTTGATTCTCTGATCTTCTTGTACATGGAACAGGTTTTCCAGAACAGGAAAAAGAGAAGATCAGATGTCCATGTGGGAGGAGGTCTCCTGACATGAATGAGAAACAAAAATGAAAAGGGACCTCTTATGCTCATCTTAGCTGATCCACCATCCTAGTTTCCTCCAGATTGATCTAGTCTGTTTTTTGTTTTGGGTTTTTTTTTTTTTGGCTTCTTTCTTTTTTTATTGGTACATTTTATATATACATCGCAATTACACTCCAGATTGAGAATTTGTACCAGTATATGACACAATTTAATTCTCATTTTTCCCCTCCCCTACCCACCCTACCCTCCCCTGCCCCTATATACACAAGGTTTGTTTCCTTTTTTTACCATCAATTTTTTCTTTCCTCATTATTTATCCCTAACTCCATTTCCCCAGTCTAATCTAGTCTTAACACTGTCCTGTGTCTGAGGAATGCATCAGTCCCAGGAAAACCAGGAGAGTTGCTCACTATATATCATTTTACAGGCATTATCTTATTACCCTTTTGTATCAGTTTACCAGAGGAACAGATTTAATATTAAAAATCACGTATTCATAGGATTTACAAGATAGGCTTACGATGGCCACCAACAGAGTCAGGTATGGAAGAGTGCAAAGAGGCTCTCCGTGTATAGGAGAACTGGAGGATCCAATCAATGGTTGAACATGTAGAGCTCACTGCAGAGTCTCATGGGAGTCTGTGTTGGGAACCAGAAAGGTCTGTGCCAGAAGACTGGAGGCAGACATCTAAAGGCGATGGTGAAGGTTGGCAGTACTCTGAAAGAGAAGAGAGAGTTTCTTTTTCCTCTTTTGAGCCCATCCATACCAGAAGCCTATTGGATAGTGCCATGCACACCCAGGGTAGGACTTCCCTCTTCAGTAAATCAGTCATCCAGACACATCCAGAACTGTGCTAAACCAATCCGCTAAGCGTTTCTTATTCAAGTTGACACCATAATTAGCTATTATACCTTCACAATGATATCAGAAAGAATTACTATTTTTTCACTTTACTGGTGAAGGGTTGGATGCTCAGAAGTGTTAAGTCACTTGTGTAAGGTCACACAAGCCAGGAAGCAATGGAGTTTCACGTGTACCCCTAGTAGCACAGACTCCAAGGTCAGCATATTTTCCTCTCTACAGCAGCTGCACGCGGCCAAAATAGAGAGGTAATCTGTCGATGCAGACTGAATTACAAAATTCTTCCTGTTAGAAAGGATACTTGTCTAGAGACTGGGATAATTCAAGCCTGGCTTGGAAAATTCAAATTGAAATAGTGCCATTGGTCCTGAGCTGAGAGCTGGGATTTTAGTGTAGTCATTCTGGGCAAAGAATTCATTAAGCCTTCTGCTATAGTTTGGATATTGAAAGTCCTACAAATTTCCATGAGTTAGAGGTTTGGTTGCCAGCCTGAGACACCTTGCGGGGTAGTGGAAGATTTACAAGGTAGGGCATGATGGAATAAAGTTAGGTCATTGGGAATGAGTTTTGGAAGGAAACTTGGGGACTCTCATCACCCCTTGACCAGCCTCTGTCTTTTCCCTCAAGGTTAGCAGCTTTGCTCCATAACATCCTTCCTGTCATGACATTCTGCAGGGCCCCAGGCCCAGAAACAATGGAACCAACTGACTGGATTTAAACCTCTGAAACTTTGAGCCAAAATAAATCTTTCCTCCTTTCAAACTGCTCATGTGTGATATTCTGTCACAGCTAACGCACCTTTCGGTGTGGATAGCTTTGCAGAGTTCTCCCTCCATAGAGGAGCAAATTCTTACAATCTATCAAATTCACTAACAGAAGGCTAAATCCCCAGAGGACTTGGAGGAGTTCCTCTGAGCAGCTTCCATATAAGAGAGCGAGTAGGACGGCCAATCTCTACCCAGAGCAGAAATTCAGAATCACAGTCATAGATTTAGCTAATTGTTTTTGCTAAATGCTTAAGTCTTAGAAAGGAGCATTGTTGTATTTCACTGAAAAATCAGAATTATAACTGCTTTATTTTCTTTAAGATTCACAAGACCAAGTTTCTACTAGAGATGCAAAACCTCAGAAGAAAATGCAGTGTTGGAAGCTCCAGGAGAGGACTTTCAGGAGACACCTGGACAGACATGGTAAAACATGAACATTAGAATAGATAAACAGAAGTCATAGAAAGAAATAACAATGCCTACCTACACCAGTGAAAGAGTAATAGGAAACTATACTCAGTGGTGCCATGATGGAACATTCTGGAACAATTAGTGGGCATACCACTTGAACCTTTCCTTATTATTTGTTGAAAATCACACCAAACAGTGGGAAGGGAAAAAATGAGAATCAAGATGTGTCATGTATAGGTACACATTTTTAATGTTGAATGTGATCATAATGTATGTACAAAATGTACCAGTAAAGTCAACTTAAAAAAGAAAAAAATCACAGCCATAAATGTTTCAAAGATCAAAAAACAATTTAATAGGTCCTGTCTAAGTATTCTGGACCATAGCAGGTAAAGCCAGTCTCAGTTTTAATAATATGTCTGCCCATATGTCTGATGTTGAATTCAATTTCATTCTCAAAAGTGGAAAGATAGTCAGTCTTCACAAGTCCATTAGGAAATCGTATAACACATAATTATATAGGAAGTTCCAGAAAATCAGGAACATTATCTCTCCATGAACCAACACACACAACACAAAAACAAATACTCGATGCATGATTTAACTGAGCAGAAATCCAACAAACAAGTGCTTTGGTCTTATGTTGATAATTCTGAACAAACTGAAGAGCATTATGATTACCCACTTCCTAAAGAAAAGAGCCAGTTTTTAGAAAAGCAAAAAATGCATCTGGTTTTCTTTAATCATTCATGCCTAGGTTAGCAATACAAGTTAATAAATTCTGGTTCAATAAATAAGTGAATAAATGATAACATTATGCCACTGACATATTGATACTATGCTTGGTTAACAAAGAGCACAAATGAACTTTGCAGATCCTTCTTGAACCATGCCTTCCTCCTCCAAGGCCACCCTCCTCTGAGGTCCCAGAGCCCCCTGGGCTCTACAGCTCTGACACCAGTTTCTAACACCAGTTATATCCTGATCATCTCAGTTTAACATTCCCTTGTCTCAGAAAAATGGGTAAAGAAAATGTGGCGTTTATACACAGTACCATAAAGAAAGATAAACTCGAGTGTTTTGAGGAAATGAATGCCTCTTGAGGCTATAATATTATGTAAAATAAATTAGATGCACAAGCTTAAATATCGAATGTTAGTTCCCTTATATGAGAAAGTGAAAGCATGAATAACTGAAAGCAAGATAAATAATAGGAAATAAATCTGCAAAAAATAGGAGTCCAAAATGTGGAAGGAAGGAAAAGGGAGATGAGGAGAGGAGACAAGAAAAATTAAGAAGTGTTATGTACACATACCAACTCCCTAGGAGGATGCAATTGTTAGGTACTCCAAACATGCATCAACAAAGCTGTGAGCTGGGTCTCCCCTGGTTATCACTGCATGTTTGTGAATGACTTCATGCCCAAAATAGAAATTCATTCCTGCATTCCAGCATTAACAGTTTGAGGATAAGAAGCAGTGGGTGTATTACTCTTTCTCAGATCTCCTTGCTCAACACGTAGCTCAGCTTCCCAGGAATTATCATCAGTTAGCAGTGGGCACAGGGATGGACCTTCAAGGGGGTGCAAAACGTTCCCTGAGCCAGGGACTCTTACATGGCTCCGATACAGACCTAGGCTGGAGGGAAGAGTAGATTTATCCTTCAGAGCAAAGTGGACAGTGAGGGAGGGCTTTGTTGTGCTGTGGTTGGTGTATGGCCTTGGGCTTTATGCAGTCGGAGCTGTAAGGTGCATCTCTAGTGCTTTCTGACTGACTCTGGGCAGTAATCTTTATGGGCCTCTTTTCCTTCTCAGGATTGATTTTGAGCATCTTACCATTACATTAGCCATCATCATCATCATCATCAAGGTGAACTGATAATTGTGTGTGTTTAGAATTCTTCTAGTGTTTGAGCAATAAAAGCTACAATTTATTGTGCATTCATCACAGAGCAGGGTCTGGGCTAAATGCTTGAGATGCATCAGCTCATCAAATCTTCACAATAATTCTTT
The DNA here is from genome assembly GCA_004025085.1 of Thryonomys swinderianus. Taxonomy (NCBI): domain Eukaryota; kingdom Metazoa; phylum Chordata; class Mammalia; order Rodentia; family Thryonomyidae; genus Thryonomys; species Thryonomys swinderianus. The sequence continues at coordinate 10,086 of PVIC010055327.1, forward strand.
GAAGCAAGAATCAGTGTGCTATTTTGCACAGCAGGAAATTAAAGCTCTGAGTAGTTTGGTAAGTGGCCGAGCCCAGGCATTCATAAGTTGGAGAGCAAGGATTTGGACCTGGTTTTGTCTGACTCCGAAGCCCGTACTCTTAACCCCTATCTTCAGCTCCTGAGGAGTAATTAAGGGGCGCTGAAGTGGGAGCTTACAAGAGCCAAAGAATAAGGTAAACAAATGGAAAAGCTTTTGCCTTTTCTTGAAAGGCCATTAGTCCCAGCAGCATTTTGGTGTAAAATGGAAAAAATAATAAGATTGGCCCATCAGTTAGTAGAAGTAAACAGACCATTTTATCAGTATGATGGGCCTTTTCTACATTGGTAGCTAAAATAATTACCATCAATTCAACTACCTTAATGACTCCTGATCTGAGATATGGAGCTTTCATTTGGCTCTTTAGAACATCAAAATAATATGTAATTGGACAGCTTTCTTTAGGGGACCTTCGTAAACACTTAAGAAAACAACCCACCAATTCTCAGTCTTTTAAAGCCAAAATCCTTTCAAAATTCAATAAGCACTTTTGTTAAATGCATTTAGCTCTGTATGCAGGAAATGTTAACAACCCTTTACGCTGTTCTTTCCTGGAGAGTTTCAGATCTCGTGGATGCCCTGGTTTAGTTAACACTGGGAATGGTTTTAGTAATTCAAACAGCACCTGCTGCCCTAGTTTCAGTGTGAAGTTTACAAACTGCATAGGTGTTGAGGAAGCACATTTTGGTTAAATCAAGTGTGCTCTTATCCCTTTAGAGAAAGTGCAGGTTGAGCAAAGTTTAGAGATGTGGCCCTGGTATAGGGAGACAGGTTTAGGATTTGGGACTCTGCTGCTCTCTGCTGGCCGAAGGCTGACGCTGTAATTAACTGCAAAGTGGCTGGAGGGGGGAGATCTTTCTTGCCGCTGTGGCCTTCACTACCAGTACAGTAAGGCAATGCTATGTATTTTTTTTTCTTTTTTCTTTTGCTTTTTTGTGATACTGGGGATAGAACTCAAGATCTTGTGCTTGCAAGGCAGGTGGCAGCACCACTGAGCTAAACCCCCAGCCCTGGCAGTACTGTTTATTGAGTCCCCCTCTCAGTTCCAGGTTCTAACCAAGGTGCTGTGGAAACAGACAGCAAGTCCTGGTCCTTGTCCTCAGTA
>PVIC010055328.1:0-11220 GCA_004025085.1 Thryonomys swinderianus
AAAAAAAAAAAAAAAAAGCACAGACCACAATGGAATAATTTCTATAAGTGCATCAATCACTAGCTCCTTTGGTTCATCTTGATCATGTATTTGTGCTTAAAATATTCATTCCATAATTATCTTTAGGTACTTATATCATTTCCTTGTCTTTTTAAAATTGATTTTATTGATACATTTATATATACGTTATGATCACTTTCAACATTGAGGGTCTGTACCAGTACTTGACACACCTTGATTCTCCTTTTTCTCATTGCTTTTCTTTCATCTCTCATTCATTCACTATCTTCACCTCTAAGAAGAAAACACTTTTTATAATAATTTATTTTATTAAAAATTTGCCTTTAAAAACGTGACTAATATTTCAAAGGATAGCTCATTCTTTGTTAGGGGTCTGTATATAAATGTAAACAGGTCATCAGACAGTACTATTGTAGTGTCTTTCTTGTCACTGAGACCCAATACCTGACATCTACAATTTAAAGGAGGAAAGAGTTATTTTAGCTCCCAGTTTGAGTGGTTTTAGTCCATAGTTAGCTGGTTCCAAGGCATAAAAGCATCTTGAAGGGTTTGGCCAAAGGAAAACTGCTTATCTCATGGCATCCAAGAAGCATAAAGAGTCAAAAGAGGGTCATGGAGGGGAGATACACCCTTCAAGATCACTTACCCCCAGTTCCGGGCCCAGCCAGCTGACAGCAAGCCATTTACAACACCCCGATAATACAGTCACCTTCCAACGTCCTGCCTATGATCCCAAGGGATTTAGAGAGACATTGAGACAGAAAACATAAACATAGCAAGTACTGCACACTGCACTTTTTTCAGAATTGCATAGTCTGTAGTAAATCTAAAATATCTTTATTATTATCGCTTCTCAGCCTTTTGGCTAAGATCAAGTGTAAAATAACTCTATTATATACTACTGTGAAAAATACCATTCTGTAAATACAATGCAAAATTTTCTGTGAATACTTGGTAGTGGCAGGTATTGAGTCAAGTAGTATTGTCAATTTCTATCACAAGGACTTTTAGATAAAACATTATTTCAGTGAAAGGAAGAGAAAGAAAAATTCACATCCAAGTTTTGGGGAAAATTAATGTAAAACTTTACATGCTGTGAAGCATATATAGGTAAATTTAGAAAACGATTGCTGGCATCACACCCAAAGCAGTACATTTTGAAAAAAGACAGCATTGCATTGACTACAGTAGACATGAATATATGTTGATGCTGTAGAGGACACATGCAAAAGTATTTAAATGGAATGAGGATGTTTAGACTAAAGAGATAAATTATTCATTCCTATTCATTTTCCATCTATTTATCTACTTACCTTCTTGCCTGTGCCCATATTGATGACCCAAAAATGCTGCTGAGTGTTATAGTTCAGATCTAGAACTCCCCCAATGACCACATGCATCTAGAGGTTGGCGTTTGGAAAGGTGATTGCACCCAGAGCATTAGTGTCTTGAGTGGACCATAGTGATACATTTCAGAGCTGACTCATGTTAAAGTGGAAGCCTTGTCTGAAGAGGCTGACTGCAGGGCCCTGATCTGGACACGATCTCTTCTTGCTGGGTTCTGTGAGGTACACAGCCTTGCTCTGTCATATCCTTCACTGTGCCACTGCAGGTCAACCATGGACTGCCACTTCTGAAACTCTGAGTCAAAATAAAACTGTCCTGTTAAGTCGTGGGAGTCAGACAATGTGTCTCAGCAAGTGAGAAAGTGAGAGAGCAAGTATAGTTTGGTCTGGTTTTATTATTTCTTTCTGAATATGTCCAAACTAATGTCTGGTGATAGTATTATTTCTTTTTGAAATAAACCAATGTCTGGTGACTGTATTTATTGAATACCTACGTGAGTCAGTACACAGCCCCCTGGTTGATTTTATACTTTGGATAATACCAAGATCCATTTTATTCATCCCAAGTGCCCATTATGCAAAAGATATTTAATAAATACTGTGAATGTTTGAAACCAGTTCCAGGGTTTTTGTGTAAGTTTCCTAGCATTGCTTCAGTCCCTGAACCAGTGACGCTTATTCTTCTCTGCCTCTATCCTAGTTTCCTCTCATAGTTTGCTATGTAAACTCGTGTGAAACTAGTTAAGAAAGACCACTGCTTAATTTCAGTAATTTCTCATAGGTGCCTTTGAAAGATGTAGCATAATTGCTGAAAATACAGATTTATACAACTCTATTGCGTGGATTCAAACTCCAGTTCATTTCTTTGCTGATTGGGAAAAATCCTCAATCCTCTGCAAATCATTCCCCTATATATCCAATTGGAATAAATCAACATCTAACCCAAGTGTTTCACGAGAAACTGAAAAAAAACATGCTCAACACTAAACCTAAGACACATCAACAAATGTGAGTTATGGATACAAATTTCCTAAAGGCATCTTTAAATGTTGTCTACATATCCACTTCTCTTGTTACCCAAGAAATCTTCACAGATATCTTTTCCATAACCACTTTTTAATTTCATTTATGTATTTAACTTCAAGAGTTATTAATGAAAATAAACATGTTAGGTGACAAAGTCATGTGTAATGGATTCTACATTTGATTTAAAATTTAATGCCTAAACGAATAATCCTCCAGTTGTCCCCAAGTTCATTCACAATTAAAGAAAATGTCAACTTCTAGAAAGTCTAACGTCTTCCAAATTTTTAAAACTACAACACTAATCCATTTAATCATATTTAAAATTAACTACCGAAATTCCACATTTTATTTAAATGATGTATCTTCCTTTAATTTTAATTATTATTCATGCACATGGTGACCCACATTTGTCACTGGTAATAAATTCTTAATACACAGTGAGTCAGGATGTAACAAGCCCGTGGTTAGTTGTTTGGTCCATGTGCTTGCAATGTGCTAGGTCACGCCACTTGCAGGATGTTTGTATATTCACTGGGGAGCCATGAACAACGGGGCTGTTGGAAATTGTTGGCTGAGCAGTGTACTATAGAAAATGAAAAATTCTAAGGACAGCTGTGTAATAGATGCAGCATGTGGAAAGACTGCGTGAGCGCCTTGGACTTCTGTATCCCTAGCCAAAGAGAGTAAATGTAATAACCTTTTGCTACTTGAATATTTAAAATTTATATTCACGAGAGTTAAACATCACAGTCCTGCAATACTCAGAATTTACAAATGTATTCAATTTCTGAAATTATATGGTTACGTAGTATGTATACATAGACACATACAACACATTTGCACTTTTATCATTTTTGCATACTCATCTTGTTTATTTTATATATAAGGCTAATACAGAAAACTGCAAAGAAACAACTAAACTCCACGTGCTGTTCTCCAAATGCTGATTTTTACTAAGACAAATCTGACTTCTTTAAGAAGAGGCTGACCACAGATCTGAGGTGGGAAATGCATAAATTGAACCTCAAATATCTTGTTTAAAGGATGGAAGAACACTATCCAAATACATAATTTCATACTGATGTTTACTAAACATAGACACAAAGAATAGATTTGAAATCTTTTCACTAGCAGGAAGTGATAAGCAGTCCAGGAGACAGATGGATAGGGGTCTCTCATCCATTCTCCAGTGACCATGTATTAAAGGATCACACTGTGCACCATAAATATAAACAATTAGTGTGTGTGTGTATATATATATATATTATGTATATATATAATATAAAGGGAAAATAAAGTAAAAGTTTTTTAAAAATTAGAAATAGCCATGAACATTTCTGCAGTGTGCTACAGCTCCAATTAATTGTTTTGAATATTGATACAGAGAAGAAAAATCTTAACTATCTGGCCTTTTTTTTTTTTTTCACAGACTGCATTACAACAAACCAAACATTCAGTGTGGGAAAAACTTAAATGCAGTGATTGCAGTGAAATAAACTAGAATAAATGATAGAATTAAGTCTTTCATTGTAAAATGAAAGATATTTATTAATAATCAATAGCTGCTAAATCCATTAGGAGACAAACTGACAGTAAACTCTTCACAGAGTTAGGTTAACTACACCTGAAGCCATGACAAATCTTAACATTGCTAAAACTGAACATGCAGATGTTTAGCCTTCCCCAATGTAAAGCCATGAGAAGTAGGCAATATCCCATTTAAAGTACACTCACTAGAAATTTATGGTTGTGTACAATCATGCCTTTCATAGAAGTCTCAAGGAATAAGAAAAAGGATTGTGTTAAGTACATCCCTGAGAAGGCACCCATCCAAATTAAGACTCAGAGCCACGACAGAGAGCCAGGACCGCAGTTCTTCTCAGAAGAGAATAGAAAAGTCTATAATTAATCTGCAAAGACCTAAAGTACATAGACGTCTTTTTCATATATAATTAAAGAAATAAGGTGAGCTTTAGGTAAATTAAGACATTATTGGTGATTATGTTAAACATGATACCACTATTCTAGTTTTAGCTTGTAAACCTCTGTTCTTTAGAAATATATACCCAAGGTTTTGCAACTAAAGTTCTATAATACCAAAAATTTGCTTTTTTTTCTTTTTGGAGGTACTGGGGATTGAACTCAAGCCCTTGTGCATCCAAGGTTGGCGCGATACCACTTGAGCTAAGTCTCCAGCCTTTGAATTTGCTTTTTAAAACTTATGAAAAACCCTGAGCAATAAAGCAGTAAAAAATACTGATATTTATTACAATAATGTATTATGGGTTGAAATATAATTCTCTATATTTTAAAGCAAAAATAGAAAACAACCGCATAAGTAGGATATCATTAGGTTAGTATCGATTGCTGACAAAAAGGTATCAGTGCATTTGAAAATTTTAGTGTATGTTAAATATGGTAGTAGAGATAAGGATAAAAAGATTTGTGCTGTATTTTTAAAAAGCACAGAATCCTGGAAGATACAAGAAAAAAACTGAATTAATACAAAAGAAAATATAAAGTATGAATATACAAACTAAGAAACATTCTTAAGAATTTAAACAATTCACCAACCAGTGCGGTGGCCTCATTCTGCTTGAGTTCCCATAAAAAAAAGCAAACTCACGACGTTCCCTCAGGAACCCAAGAGACGTGTGTGGCGGGAAAGCTTGATCCAGAAGGGGAGGAGGCACCGAGGAAGTGAAGGGTTTTTCCATCTAATGGAGACGTGGCGCTTCACTAAGGCTAGTCAGTGACATCAGTCAGCTTGCAGTTGTTCTAGAAGGATACACTAGGGGAGCTTCGAGGAGAATGAGGTTGTTGGAGCGCTTTCCTGCCTTGGAAAGTGGGAGAAGGAGAAAGAGAAACGTGGAACAGTAATTGATGGGCCACAGCTTACGCATTCAAAAGTAAGAAAGGGAAATATGAAAATGGGAACGATCGGTGGAGATCTACCCACCCACACAGGGCTTGTGCGTTTGAAAAAGACAAGTAAATCACAGAAATGAGAAGATACAGTAATGAAAGTAATTCCATAGGAAGAGGAAGAACAAAAAAAATCAGAACTGAAAGATACTATTCTCTAGACCTCCTTTTATTATGGGTTGCACAATTATAAAAACATAAGAAAAAATCTAAGGTTTTTAAGTGATAAAATCAGACAAATATCAAAGGGCAATAGTTATTCACGATGACTTTGAAATGTAAGAATTAGAGCCTGCATTATATGGGTGCAGATTTCTAAGGGCGCGAAATCTGAGCTGTAGCCTGAAAATAAGTGTGCAGTGTAAATACATATATGTGCACAGCAGGATAAGTAAATTGTGAGGATGATTCTCCCCCTGGCCTAGAATAAACAAATGCCTATCGAGGGGCCTTGAGTGGGCAGCTGAGAGTGACAGTTAAGCCTGGCGAGCGGCCCCTGCATGAACTCGGTAGTAGCCAGTGGTCCTTTGTGTTCTAGCCACAGAAATGAGTTCTGAGAACGTACTGACTTGGAAGCGGATTCTTCCCTCATCCGTCCCCACGGAAGATCACGGGGCTCAGCTTTTTCTTGCAGCTCATTCTTGCACTACTCCAGCAGAAGGGAAGTTCCACCCCCAGCTTTTTACTACACAAAACTTAAAATTGTGTGTATATACAGGATTGCGTATGTTAAGTCCCAAATTTGTAGCGATTTGTCACACGGGAGCAGAAAACTAATACGGGGCCCCCAGGGAGTCCTTGCTCAGTAGGAGGAAGCAGTAATTTTTTTTTTTTTTTTTTTTGCTTTTTTGGAGACAGGGTCTCGCTTTGTGCTTCAGGCTGGCCCTGAGCTCACTATGGTGCCCAGGCAAGCCGCCGCGAACTCAGCAATCCTCCTGTCTCTGCCTCCCGAGTGCTGGGAGGAAGCAGTAATCTTTGAAGAAGCGATGGATTTGGCATCTGGGTGAGGAGGTATGTGAGATAAACCTACAGCATGTTGTTACAAAGCGTGTTGTTTCTGCAGGAAAGGAAGAAGCTTCCAAGCCTAGTAGTTCTATTTAAGAGCTCACCTGGATCGACAAAAAGGTGCTCTATTGGTTAAGTGTGAAAAAATTTGGTATGATAAAAGCAGTGATAGCACTGTATTGAAATATATTTAAAATGTTATATTCTAAAGGTTCACTGAAAGATCTGGGTTACTTTGGGAAACTACATGGCATTCCCTTCTTTTCCTGAAAACTACTGGAGAGGGAAAATCTCACCTATGTTATATTTACTAAATGATCTCTGTTGCAAGCTAACTGAATAATGGATTAGTGAAAGCTCTTTTAGGAGACTTCTAGCTTAAAGAAGCAGGAGGATTGATAAAATCAGACTCTCTTTTGTAAGCCCTAATGGAGGAATGAGTCAAGGCAATTGTCATCAACACATGTTAAGAAACGTGGGAAGACAAGCTGCTGACACCTTTCTAAGGAGATAACCCTGACCACTTGACCCCACCGACCAGTTCTAGCATCACTTCGGAGGAGAAACAAGCAGCCAAAATGCCCTTGTTGATGCGATACAGTCAAATTTAAGCCACAAGTTTGAAATTCTTTAGCCAAAGTGTTGACTTAGAATTTCATGAGCCTGGATCTGTTGGAATTCATAATTTTTCACTTTGACACAAATATGGGCTTTCAGAAAAATCAAAAGAATAGTACAAAAACTTTCCATGTAACATTCATCCAACTTCTGCATCCACATTTGCCATCTTTGTATTGTTCTCTTCTTCCTCCGTATGAAAAATACATGTGGATGTATATTTAGGTATGTACTTTATGAGCCAATCAATAACATGACACTTTGCCTCTAAACACCTTGGAATTCTGTGTGTGTTTTTCAAAAACAATGGTATTCCTGATAGTGATATTACTTGGCTTACTCTATGATGAAAATCAGGAAATAAATCTATTCAGTTCTGCATTGTTTTCAGTTTTCCTGTCTTTTTCTCATCATTGAATCTGCAATAATACCCCAGTTTTTCCAGGCATGTTGGCTCACACCTGTAATCCCAGCACTTGGGAGGCAGAGGCAGGAGGATTGCCATGAGTTCAAGGGTAGCCTGCACTACGTAGTGAGTTCAGGGCCAGCCTGAACTGCAAAGTGAGACCCTGCCTCAAAATGATAATAACAACAATAATCATAATAATAACTCCCTGGTCTTTTTTCTTTTTTATCCTAGTATTTTTTAAAAGCACAGCTGATTTTATTTTCCTTTGTAGAATGTTACTGAAATTGAGTACTTCTCTTTATATGGAAAGTACCAGAGATAAGAGTAGATACTTAAAAACACTGCAGGGACAATCCTCCAAATCCAGAATGGAAGGAGCTCCACAGGAAAAACAATTGGTTTATTTGAAAACTCACGTGAAACATGGGTGCACTCGTTCAAATTCTCAATATCTATTGTGATCATAATGTCTATAAAATGTACCAGTAAAGTCAGTTTAAAAATTAAAATGCATGTGTAGACGGGTGCAGTGACACATGCCTGTCATCCCAGACTTGCAGGAGGCTGAGACAGAAAGATCACAATTCAAACCCAGTCTGGGTCATTGAGCAAGCTTTGTCTCCAGATACCTGAGAAAGGCTGGGATGTATCTCAGCGGAACAGCTCCCTTAGGTTCTCCCCCAAGTGCCCCACAGAAACAAAAACTAGTTTTGTATCATTGGGAGAAATTGGAACAGACTGGATATAAAGAATTATTATTAAATTTTAGACATGACAATGGTATTATCATTATACATTTCAAAAATTAAATCCTATACCTTAGAGATATAAGCTGGATTTTTTTTTGAGACAGGGTCTTGCTTTGTAGTTCAGGCTGGCCCTGAGCTCACTATGTAGCCCAGGCAAGCCTGGAACTCAGCAATCCTCCTGTCTCTGCCTCCCAAGTGCTGGGATTACAGGCGTGAGCCACCACGCCCAGCGAAACTGGATTATTTTTGGCTAAAATGATTACATGTTTGGTATTAATTTAAAAATGTATAGGAATTTGTGAAAGTGAGTGATGAAGATAAACATGAATGTCTACTTATTCAAGGTCTAGAATGGGTTTTTAAAATTTTTTATTTTCATTGGTAAACATTTGTAGTACATACATAATAATTCGACTTCTCATGGGCAGCAGTCATATGCACATGAAAACCTTAACTCTCTTTCCTTTCTTCTCTCATGTGTCCTTTGCCAAATAAATGGCTAAAGAAACTGTGGCATTTATGTATAATGGAGGACTGCTTTGCCATACACCAGGACAAATGAGTCATTTGTAGTAAAATGGATGCACTATAGGCCATAATGTCAAATGAAATAAATTAGATAAATAAACTTAAATATTGCATGTTTTCTATTATATGACAAAACCTAAATAGAAGTAAAGAGTAAAATAAAAGAGAATAGGAAACAAGGAGAGAGATCTTTTGTAAGAGAAAAAGAAACCAAGAATATCTATTACTGATATTTGTTCAATAGCTCAGGATAAAAGTTTTTGAGCATTTATTATATGTTTTTACATATATATGTGTGTGTCCATTATATTATATATGTGTATATTATGTAATAAATATGTGGAAAGTTTCTAAAATTAAAATTTCAAATAACCAGAAATAGTGGTAGTGCCTAACTTTAATTTTACCTATTTGGGAGGCTGAGGCAGGAGAGTTGGAAGTACAAGTCCAGCCTGGGCAACTTAGTGAGACTGTCTCACAAGAACATTTAAAATAAGACCAAGGGTGTAGTTCTGTGGTAGAGGGCTTGCCTCGCATTCGGGAAGCTTTGAGTTCAATCCCCAGCATGGGCCGTGGCGGGCTCAGCAGGCTGGCCATAGGAAGTGAGGTTCTCTAAACAAAGGGCTGTGGTGATGACAAAACACAGAGCATGGTTAAGGCATTAAAAGTCATTTGAATTATACTGTAATTACAAATCAATGTGATTGTGTATTTGTTCAAGCTTATACAACCAACAGCTTCAAGAAGGAGCCTTACTGAACTGTGGACTTTGAGTGATTATTATGTATAAATGGAGGTTCATAAATTGCAATAAGCAGCCCACTCTGAGAGGGTATGTCAACAGTGAGTGAGGACATGTGTCAGAATGGAATAAATATGAGAAATCTCTGTATATTACTCTTGTTTTTACTGTCAACCCAAAACTGCCCTAAAAAATACTCTAAACATAAACACAAGAACTCAGTTCCTAACCAGGATGCTCTGAGATGGTAAAACTCCCTGAGCTCATGAAGTATGAGTTATCTGATGTGTTACATCTGGTCTGTACATTAGTGGAAATCTCATGGATGGACTTTGGTCCAAGAAAGTTCTGGAAACACAAATAATTTGCATAAACCTCTGACTCACGCTCCCAATAGGCTAATTCATAATCTAATTCCATCACTTTCTCATCTTCATATCACAAATGGCCTCCCAGGAAATTTCTGACCAAATGAGCAAAATATTTCAAATAATGAGAAAAATATTTTAATCTGTTTTAGGACTCCATGCCACAACTCTAAAGAAGCTGGAAGTGCAAATGTATTGCAAAAAAAAAACAAAAAAAAAACTCCACTTAAATTGCTACTAGAAAGTAGTAAAACCGGGAAATATTTTCTCTCGCAAAATTTTGAGTAGCAGACATTTTACAATTGGAGTGAGACGAGCTAAATTTAAGATTTACATAACTCCATTGACAAGTGTGAATGAAATATGTGAATGGTCAGAACCAATGTTAAAAGACAAAAAGAAATCTGTGAGAATTTGTTTATTTTTCAGAGAAGGAGCAGGATTTGAAAACAAGGCCAGTTTGGAAGAAGTTCAGTGTTATTCAAATGGTGAAGGTCTGCTGTGTGCTGTGGGCGTTCCGTGGAATGGGTGGGTTTTACTGATGGCTCCACACATGGAGACAGATGTCCCCTGTCACTACCAGCTTGACCACCAGCTCTCCCTTACACATTCCCTTCAGTCACTTAGCGGGTCTGAAGCGATGTTCCCTGACATAGGTCAGGTCATGACAGTTCATGGCCACAACAGATTCTTACACCCTACTCTGATATTTTTGTTCTTTCTCTTTGTTCTTTTTGCATGTGTCTTTTAAGATGTCCAATTAGTGCTCGCTTCGGCAGCACATATATTAAAACGTCCAATTATATGCCCTGTCTGCTTTACTCATGTCTTTAATATTCCACGGAACATATTTGACTAGTAATCATGCATTTTACTTAGTCTGTACACTATTACCAGAAGAAATTAGTCTTGAGGGACAGTAGATTAGCAGAAGAGAAACTTCAATTTTATTTCCCAAAAGACATATGTTGAGGAAGTAGAGGTTTCAGTCTGTGTGGTTGATTTAAATTCTGAACTAAGCAACAAGAAATGTTTTTTCTGCCCTGTTCAAAATTCTGGGAGGTATATGAATGGAATAAGAATGGTCTCTCTAATTACTACACCTATTCACACAATATCTTATTTCCTACCCTCCCAACTGCATGTTTCGTCTCTTGCAAATATTACAAATAGAGTTAATACAGTGCAGTTTGGGAACTTAGAGACCTGCTGTGTTTGCCTTCACTATTTCTGCCTTTAGTGAACATTACTTTAAAAAAAAGTATACTTTTGGCAAGATATTTGATTCTAATAGTTAAGAAAATCCTGCTAATGAGTTCTAGAAAGTAGGACAGCTTTTATAGAGTGGAATATTTCTATAGGAAACTTGGTGTGGGAATGTGATGAGGGGAAGGAATAAATATGATACAGAAAGAAAATAAAAGAGCATGTATAAAGGGGGGAGGAGGGGGGAGTGGGTAGGGATATGGGTAAAAATGAGAAT
>PVIC010055329.1:0-11269 GCA_004025085.1 Thryonomys swinderianus
TATAAAACAAAACCTTTTTAATAAAAATAAATACAAAACTATTTTAGTTGGCTGGAAAGATTAAAATGGAGCATTTGGACTGTGCCAAATACTTTACTAGATAGAATCTCTTTAGCCCTTACAAAACTCTGGAGTTATCCTACTTCACACACGAAAACACAGATTTAAGACATAAAATAACCTGCCAAAGGTCATACAACTGTTAAGTAGTAATGACAGGATTTAAACAGTTGTATTCATCACTCTCCAAAGCCTCTTTTCTTTATCCCAATGCTATATTATTTCTCAAATTCTTTTTTCTTTTCACTCTTTAATTCTCTCATTTATGCTGAGAAAAGCAGTGAGGCTGTACTACATATTAGCAGAAGTTTCCTTTTCTGTTTAATTATGACTGATTTTCCCAGTGTCATAAAAACTTTCCAAGATGGCTAAGTACAAGTTAAAGAAAAGTTACTTTCTATAAACTGAAATTATTCATAGAACACATCAATCCCTAATCTCTTCATTAAAAAAGAAAAAATTGCAAGTAGTACCTAACTTACACCAGCTGAGTAATTATGTTTGGTTAAGTCCACATTTTCACATCTCTTACACATAAATTTTCTAACACAACTTTAGCATCTCCTTTCAAACACATACTTGTTTACACCCTCCTAGTTTACACCTCCTTCGGCTGGTTCTGCAACCAATATTAGACATTAAATAGTGATGGGGAACAGGCTTTATGACAAATTATTGGGAGCCAGATTGTATGACTTATGCCTCACAGTTCCAAGGCCAATGTGACCTGCCTTGGGAAACAGAAAAGTATGTTGTGTGCTTTCTGGCTGTGTGAGGAATACTTACAGTCACAGTAACTCCATGGCAAAGCAATATCTGCTGAGGACAATGTAAAGAATGTTAGTTCCTTATTACCTTGGGCAGGCACTGGGTATAGGGAAGAAACTGTTCCCTTTTCACACACTCCCCTTGTAAAAGTTAAACCTGTCCCCTATTTTTTTTTTTGCTTTTGAGACAGGGTCTCGCTTTATAGTTCAGGCTGGCCTTGAGCTCACTATGGTGCCCAGGCAAGCCGCCGCGAACTCAGCAATCCTCCTGTCTCTGCCTCCCGAGTGCTGGGATTACAAGCGTGAGCCACCACGCTCAGCATTGTGGTATGCGGTGTTGATTGTTGGTGGGCGTGTCTCCACACTCAGCATTATATGTGGTTACCGGGGTTCGAACTCAGGACCTTGTGCTTGCGAGGCAGGCGCTGGAACCACTGAGCTAACCCTCCGGCCCTGTCCCCTATTTTTCAAAACATTTCTCAACCATTATTGTTCCACAATACTGTTCTATGAATGACACAATATCCTCTCCCCTCTACCTCTCCCTTGCTAGTAAAAGTGGGTCAACCATGGAGACTGTTGTTTGTCCACTACATGCAGGCTTCTCCCGATCCCCTTGTATGTTGAATACTGTCTCCGTCCATTCCCCATCATTCTTCCTTCACAGATATCCAAGGGTCTAATCAGCACCCAGCAAAATAAGTACCAAAGAGTTTACATTATCTATGTATTCTAGTTAGAACAAAATACTCCACATTTTAGGGATGCAGTTTCGGTTTGTTTAAAAATAGTTTTTGGGTTCTCATTTTAGGCATAGCGATTTTACAGTTATTACAGACTAAGAGGGATCCAATCTTTGTAATATAAAATAAAATGGGCTTGGAATATAGATCAGTGTAAAAACCTTGGGATAAAACCCCAGGAAAGAAAGAAACAAAACAGAGAAAGGTGGTGGGAGAGGGAAGAGAGGGAGGGAGACAGAGAAAGAAGAAGAGAGAGGAAAAAAAGAGAGAAAGAGAGAGAAAGCTTGAGTAAGGACCTAGCACAAAGTCTGCTATAGGGCATACTAAAAACAAAATAGCTAACTGGAAAGAGGTGGGAATAAGTGTAATAGTTTTGAAAAAGCAAAAAGCTAAAAAGAAAAATAATAACAGTAAAGAAAGGATGATGTCAACTATGTAATAAAGGAAATAAATATTTTTTGCTATTTGCGTGTGCATGATTTTTTAGAAGGTAGATGTCATAGAAGAATGTATCATAGAAAGTGAGGAGTCAATAAAATATAGAGATGAAAGTATTTTAGATCAATATGGTGAAAGGAACAAGATGAGTATCATTGTGGAAAAAAACTATGAGAGACAGAAAGGTCTTGCTGCCTTCTGCTTGCTGCTTTACCACAAACTGTTTCTCCTCTGTGATGCACCTCTGCTATGCCACCCTGCCTTGGAGCCAGCCAACTATGAACTGAAACCTCTGTAAACTGTGAGTTAAATAAACCTTTTCTCCCTTAACTTGTTGCTGTCATGATTTTGTCTCAGCAAGAAGATAACCTAGACAACCTTTTAAAAGGCAATTAACAAGGGTTGAGGATGTAGTCCAATGATGGAGCATCTGCCTAGCAAGCATGAACCTGTGGACTCAATCCCAAGGAAGCTTCAAGAAATGAAGAATAAATGAAGAACTAAGAATTGGATTATTAGTTTATACTATTTGTAAATAAAAACTGCTTTGGTAGTTAAATGTATACAACAACATTTTTCATGCTGAGATAAATTTACAACAAACCTAACAAAATAAATATGTAATTTCCTTCTACCTCCTATCAGAAGGAGTTTAGCAAGTAGGGAACAAGGTAGTACTATACTGTGAGAGACACAAAGCAAATCTGACTGCTGCCTAATTCATGGGAATCAAATGTGTTTATGGGCCATTTGCTATAATCACAAACCATATTCAGAATCTGATGAGAGATACAAACTTTTGATCTGCAAAAAACACATATATCTGTATACAATTCCACTGGCTTCAAGAAACCTTTCTGTAAATTAACAGCCCTTCTCTTATACTTTTATCCAACTTTTCAAGAAGGAAAAGGAAAGTAAGAATAAGTTTAAACCATGGTTTAAATAGTTACTAAATCTAAAATTCATTCTCCAATTACTTTTTGTTTGTTTGTTTGGTTGGTTGCTTTGCTTTGCTTTCTTTGAGACAGAATCTTGCTATGTAGTTCAGGCTAGCACTGAGCTCACTATTGTAGACCAGGCTGGCTTTAAATTCATGCAGTCCTCCTGCTTCAGCCTCCCAAATGCTGAGATTACAGGTGTGCACCACCACACTCAACCCAAATGGTTTAATTTTATAACCCAGGTAAGCCTTTATTACCTATTTGACCCTAAGCCAGATATTTAACTTCTCTAAATAGTTTTATTTTTCATGTCAGATGGGGTTATCTTAACTTTACAGTGGTTGGGATGATTAAGATAGCCTTCTTTTAATCATAAAAGAAAACTAATAATTTCCCGATATTATTTTATTTCTATATGTACTATTATTCTCCAACCACCCCCACCTAATTTGGCACTAATGTGAAATCCATGAGACCAAAAAATTCTCCATTTTTTCACCAATGCATTCCCAGACACTGATATATCAATAATTAATACCTGTTTATGAGTAAATAACAAATGACTTAGCTTGATATC
The DNA here is from genome assembly GCA_004025085.1 of Thryonomys swinderianus. Classification (NCBI taxonomy): domain Eukaryota; kingdom Metazoa; phylum Chordata; class Mammalia; order Rodentia; family Thryonomyidae; genus Thryonomys; species Thryonomys swinderianus. The sequence goes on from PVIC010055329.1 coordinate 3,530, forward strand.
TCAATAAACACTTATTGTAACTACTTATTATAACTATTATTAAGTACCTTTGAGGCTAATAAATACAATTCCCTTTCCTTAAATCTAGTAAGTTTTCCAGTAAAAGAAAATGGAATGTTACAGATCTACAGTAACCAAGAATGTGGTACAGAAATTAGAATAAAGAGAAAAGGTAATCTAACAGACTCTAGGGTCCAGAAATAAACTCTAACATTTATTATGGTCAACTGATTTTCAAAAAAGGGGGCACAAACAATGCAATGGAAGAAAGGATAGCTTTACCAACAAATGATGAGACAACTGATAACCTATGCTAACATGGCTCATAAACCAGGTGTGGTGGTGCATTCCTGTAATACCAGGTATTTTCTTCTGAGGCAATTGGGAACTTAAAAGTAGTTTTTGGTAAAAACAGTAATTTTTCACTTGGGCCTATAGATACATAAAAGGTAGGTGCCTAAACGGGTAACTATTAAAAGCACAACAAATACTGACTTTCATTTTTTAAATTCTGGGTCAAATCCTGTCTCACCTCTGCCTTAGACATGTGAGTCATTCAGAGAATGTCTAACAGTTGGCAAATCAAGGTATATTAGCCTTAAATTCACAAGGCAGAGGATATAACATAAGAGATTTACAAGGACATCCAGCCATGCCCAGTAAGTCTCCACTGCCCCAAACCTGGGGTCACCCTGGATTCACAAAACTGAGACTGACCCAAGTAAGAATCATCTCAAAAGAACCAAATTGCTCCTCAGCCATTGACTTCTCCAGTTACAATAATGATCAATCAGACCCCAGCCCACCACAGCACCCCACAAAACTAATTTCCACTGTTTTGTGAATAGGCTGCCCCAATCTACCTCTTCAGATCTGTGCCCTTCAGCTCCTCACACTGAAGCTCTTTTCCTATCTTCTTTTATTTTTCTCTGACCATCTGGACCTCTAACAAAGCTGTAGCCCCCTTCATTTTATCTTATTTTCCAGTTAAGGCTTTTTCCTATATATGTGTGCTAAATGGCTCAGTATGAATTTCTGTTATCACTGAACCAAGGACTTATGCTAGTCAGTAACAGAGCTAAGATATTTAGCTGATGTGATTTCAAGTAAATACATGAGACCTTACCTCATACAAAACCATTTTCATGAAAGATACTTAATCCATGGGCAATTCTAACCTGCTGAGTCAGACCACATAAAAACACACTTCACGTGAAATATATAAAGGCTACTGCAGTACAGAAAGGAGAGCTGTAATCTTATGCCTTTGATAATCAAGTTCTACTTTGCCTACATTAGGAAAAAAAAAAGCCTAAATTTCATTTCTCTACTCACCCTATATAGAACATAGTTATTAACTCCTTTTTCCAAAAAGCTAAAAGAAAAGAGAAAAAAGGTATATAGTCTTTTCAACAAACAGACCAATGGTGGCCTCTGACTGTGTCAGCTCTTCACACCCTATCCTGTCGAGTGTGGATAACCTATAAAATGAACTTTTTTCATTTTTGAAATGGATTTTTTCCCCCTTGCTTCACAACTTAACAAATAACTGGTGCGAAGTTGACTTTATTTTCCTAAAATGTGGGTAATACTAGCCTTACAAAGTTTTGAGGAGAAAATGAGATATGTATGGTATATGTATAGAATCATTAAACTGTAAAGTGATATAAAGAAACATACTATAGTTCATCAACTCTAAGATACATTTCTTTTCACATTTAAATGATAGTATCTTAACAATGCTGTAGTTTAGGTAATAGCCATAGTTTGATTTTCATCACATTTTCAAACACTAAAATGAGCATCATAATTTTCATGATAGGTACGGTGCTTCACGCCTGTATCTTAGGTTCAAGACTATATAGTTAGTTGAAGGCTCACCAGGATAATAAGATCTTGTCTCCAAAACTAAAAGCAAAAACAAAACTTTCCAAGATAGATGTTGACAACTTATGAGAAACTCTTAGAGACAAATGTGAAATACTCTTTCAACCCCTAAGAAGTTAATGTTTATTAGGAGGGATGGGGTACTTGTCCAATCTGATGAGTTAAACAGTAAGCATCAAAGGTAGTATCACTTAGTGCGAAGACTCTGGGTTCAGTCTCCAAAAAGAAAAAAAAACAGTAAGATAGCTTCGAAGAGCTGTATTCCAATTACTTGGAGGCTGAGACAAGAGGATGCTTTATGTCCAGGAGTGAGACTAGCTTGGGTAACACAGGAAGATGAATGAAAGGGGGTGGGAGGACAACAGAGGAAAGGGAAATAAAGAAGTGAGGGGAGAGAAGGAAAGTGGGGGAGAGGGAGACAGAAGTCAGTTTAGTCAAGCTTTAAGGATGGCTGGAAGGGAATTCTAGTGATATGACAACTTTTCTAAATGATCTGGTTCAAACAAAAACACAGCTACTAAGATATTCTTAGGAAAGCAAGGAAGCAGACAAGAGGCTTTTTATGTTTTGCAAGGACTAAATACAGCTGCTCACCCTTATAATTAATGTGTGACATTACCCAGTAATCACAACTTATGTAAGTTATTATTCTGCCACAACAAGAAGAAAGCAATTAGGTTTGGTCTCCGAGTTTAGAAGCCAATGAAGCCTCTAATGAAGTGTATTTCAGACCCACAGCTATACAACTCTTCCTAAGACCCAAATGCATGGCACAATCAGCTAAAATAAAAAATATATGTACTTCAAAAGCAAAGAGCAAATATCTCTAGAGTAATTATTTCAGCGCCTCCTTCTAGGCACAATTTGCCTAAATTGCATAAGCAGCTAATTTAATTCCAAACACTTAAAAACAAATCTCTGAATATGTCCGACATGGCAGGCCCTGATATATTTCCTGGGATCTAGATTAAATAAATACACCAGAAATTCCTATTAAAATTTGGCCATTTAAAAAAATTTTAAAATAAACTTTAAAACTTTGGTCCCTCCCTAAAGGAGCTGAGGTAGGGAGGTGAGAGTGGTAAACAGTTACTGCACATTACAGCTCTGACAGAAGTATGAGTTGTGATCAAAATATTTGGGCTCTCAAACTTGCTATGTAAACCTTCTGCCACCAGGCTACACCCCAAGCACCAAAGTTGTATTCTTTTTTTTTTGCTTTTTGGGACAGGGTCTTGAGTTGTAGTTCAGGCTGGCCCTGAGCTCACTATGGTGCCCAGGCAAGCCGCTGCAAACTCAGCAATCCTCCTGTCTCTGCCTCCCGAGTGCTGGGATGACAGGCTTGAGCCAACACGCCCGGCATTGTGGTATGCGGTGTTGATTGTTGGTGGGCGTGTCTCCACGCCCAGCATTGTATGTGGTTACTGGGGATTGAACTCAGGTCCTGGCGCTTGCGAGGCAGGCGCCGGCACCACTGAGCTAACCCTCCGGCCCCAAAGCTGTATTCTTATTAAATACCAACCTAGTAAAGAACAGGCAAAAGTACAAACGTACAAGCTCTCTAATTACCAGTGTAAGATTATAACTTCCCAATGAACTGTGAAAAAATCAACACATATTATCCAACTTAGAAATGTGTTTTACATTCGAACAACATTGTGAATATTCAAGCATATTTCTCCTGACTAATATCATGAAATATTGGTAGGGTTTCTGGGTCACACCACTGCCATAAAATGCATTTTATCCATAAAAGCTAACTGGACATTTTTAATGAAATTCAGCTAAGAATAATGTTGTAATTAAGGTGATTAAAACAGAAAACTAAATTAAATGTATTTTTAAAATATACTTTTAAATAATTCTAAAGAAAACTAGTTTAATTTAAAAGGATGACAGCCGGGTGTGGTGGCTCACGCCTGTAATCCCAGCACTCAGGAGGCAGAGACAGGAGGATTGCTGAGTTCGAGGCTTGCCTGGGCTACATAGTGAGCTGAGGGCCAGCCTGAACTACAAAGCAAGACCCTGTCTCAAAAAAAAAAAAAAAATTTAAAAGGATGACAAAGAATTAATAAAACAACAACCTGAGCTATAATAGAGTAAGGACAGAGGGCCATAAATATGGAATTATTAGAGAATATAAATAGGGGACAAGTTCATTATTATGTCAGTAATCACAATTTTTTTTTTTTGAGACAGGGTCTCGCTTTGTAGTTCGGGCTGGCTCTGGGCTCACTATGTAGTCTAGGCAAGCTTCGAACTCAGCAATCCTCCTGCCTCTGCCTCCCGAGTGCTGGGATCACAGGCGTGAGCCACCACGCCCGGCACTGTGGTATGTGGTATTGATTGCTGGTGGGCGTGAGTCTCCAGGCCCAGCATTATATGTGGTTTCCGGGGATCGAACTCAGGACCTTGCGCTTGCGAAGCAGGCGCCGAAACTACTGAGCTAAACCTCCGGCCCAGTAATCACAATTTTTAATCTCATTTTTATACTCAAAAAGCCTACAGTTCCTTCTCCCATTTACTTCTTCAGGGTGGGCAATTCTTTTTTTTTTTTTTTTTTTTGAGACAGGGTCTCGCTTTGTAGTTCAGGCCGGCCCTGAGCTCACTATATAGCCCAGGCAAGCCTCAAACTCGACAATCCTCCTGCCTCCGCCTCCCAAGTGCTGGAATTACAATAAAGAGCCTCCACACCTGGCATTGTGGTATGTGGTTCGATGGGGATCAAACTCAGGACCTTGCGCTTGCAAAGCAGACACTGGAACCACTGAGGTACATCCCCAGCCCTGGGCAATTCTGAACTATGGAAAAAGGGCATTTTGGGCCAGGGATGTAGCTAAGTGGTTTCATGCCTGCTTGGCAAGCACAAAGTCCTGAGTTCAATCCCCAGTATTGGGGGGAAAAAAGGGAAAAAAAGAAAAATGGTCACCTTTCTATTGTATTTGTGTTACTCATTTAACAATGTTTATTGAGCTCTTATGTGCTAATACCTTTGGAGCAAGTAAATAAAATACAAAAAATTTACAATGAAATTAGGGAAGACTAAAACACTAGATCACAATCTTTTTTTTTCTTTCCCAGTACCAGGGATCAAACTCAGTGCCTGTGAGGCAGACACCTGAACCACTGAGCTAAATCTCTAGCTCTGAACATAATCTTGTTGCTAGTAACTATATGAAAAATTGTATATGGAAGGCACTATTAATTGTAAGATGAACCACTTAAAATGTTACTTTATCACTTACAACTCATTTTATATTTTTATATAAAAATAATTCAAGCTATACATGGTGGCACATGTCTGTAATCCTATCACCTTGGAGGCTGAGGGAGGAAGACTATAAATTCAATCCACAACTTAAGTCTAGTGAGATCCTGTTTTCAAAATAAAAAGAGCTCAGGATGTGGCTCAGTGCAAAGGCCCTAGACTCAATTCTCCTGTACCAAAACTTTTTTTTTTTTTTTGAGATAGGGTCTCGCTTTGTAGTTCAGGTTGGCCCTGAGCTCACTATGTAGCCCAGGCAAGCCTCAAACTCAGAAATCCTCCTGTCTCTGCCTCCCGAGTGCTAGGATTACAGGCATTAGCCACCACGCCTGGCACTGTGGTATGTGGTATTAATTGCTGGTAGGCGTGAGTCACCACGTCCAACATTGTATATGGTTACCGGGATTGAACTCAGGGACTTGCACTTGCAAGGCAGGCGCTGGAACCACTGAGCTAAATCTTCAGCCCCCAAAACATTTTTTCATTTTATTTTTATATAAAGTAACTTTCTCATACTGAAACAGATTCATCATATATCACCTACAAATGTGTATGTGTGTGTGTGTGTGTGTGTATGGGCAAAATGAAATACTTAAGATATTCCTGACAACTTTCTTCATATTTAGAGTCCAGCCCTCTTCTGAATCACTCTCACCAATATAGTTCTGTGTGTGTCACAAGAACATTGCTGATGGGGTATTTCTTAAAACTACCAGCCCATATGCCAGTTTTAAAATTATGTAAATCTATTTTACTTCTGACACTCATTCTTTAGCTCATCTGACAGAATACCTACCCCTCCAGATAACCATTCAGTTCGAAGAGTATTTCGTATTTGTCACCCTACATTTTCTCCCAAGTTGTCAATACTTATCTTGAATATTTTGATGGTGATTTTGATGTTCACTCAGGTACAGACAATGAGAATCAAGTTAGGATTGTTATCTGACCAACAGCATTACAAAGACAAAAGAAATGTGAAGGTACTCTGGGTATATGCCTATAATCCTAGCTACACAGGAAGCCAAGGCAGAATGATTCCAAATTCAAGACTAACATGGCTTATTGGGCATGGTGGCTCATGCCTGTCATCCCAGCACTTGGGAGTCAGAGGCAGGAGGATTACTGAGTTTGAGGCTTGCCTGGGCTACATAGTGAGCTGAGGGCCAGCCTGAACTACAAAAGCAAGTACCTGTCTCAAAACAAAACAAAACAAAAGACTAGCCTGGCTAGTAGCAAGATCCTGTTTCAGAAACAATATTTAGAATTTTTAATATAGCTCAGTGGTAGAGTATCTCTGGACACAATTCTCAACACTGAAAAAAAAAGAAAAATATATCTTACACTTGATGAACTATAGTAAGTTTTAACTATATTACCATTTAAATAATGAGTCTACATATACCACCTCATTTTGTCCTCAAAATTCTATGGAACTATCCATACTTTAAGAATATACTTTAAAAACACAGTCTTTGCACCATTATTTAAGTGTGAAGCCAGAGAGTGAATCCTAGTTTTTAAAATTTTTAATTATTTGGCTTCTTTTTGTTTTCGGGTTTTTGTTTTTGTTTTTTTTGAGATAGGGTCTTGCTTTGTGCCCTATGTAGCCCAGGCAAGCCACCGCGAACTCAGCAAACCTCCTGTCTCTGCCTCCCAAGTGCTGGGATTACAGGGGTGAGCCACCACGCCCAGCACTGTGGTATGTGGTATTGATTGCTGGCAGGCATGAGTCACCACACCCAGTGTTCTATGTGGTTACCGGGATCGAACTCAGGACCTTGCACTTGCGAGGCAGGCGCCGGAACCACTGAGCTAAATCTCTGGCCCATGTTTTTGGTTTTTTGAGACAGGGTCTTGCCTTGAAGTTAAGGCTGGTCTTGAATTCACTGTATAGCCCAGGATGAACTCAAACTCATGGTGATCCTCCTATCTAGCCTTCCTGAATGCTAGGATTACAGACATGTACCACCATTACCTAGTTAGATTTTTTTTTTTGAGACAGTATCTCACTTTGCAGATCAGGCTGGCCCTGAGCTCACTATGTAGCCCAGGCAAGCCTTGAACTCAGCAATCCTCCTGCCTCTGCTTCCCAAGTGCTAGGATTACCGGCATGAGCCACACGCCTGGCCACTGCCTAGTTAAGATTTTTAAAACCTATTTTCTTTCTCCTGTAAGAAAGCAGCAATGGCTGGGGGTGGTGGCTCATGCCTGTAATCTCAGCACTCAGGAGGCAGAGGCAGGAGGATTGCTGAATTTGAGGCTTGCCTGTGCTACATAGTGAGCTTAGGGCCAGCCTGAACTATGAAGTGAGACACTGTTTCTAAATAAATAAATAAATAAAAAGCGGCAATAATGATAAGTATTGAAGTTGGCAAACCAAGGTCTATGGGAAATGATTTTTATGTTGGGGGGAAAATAGAGACTACTTAATGACATGAAAATTATGTTCAAGGTATGCAGCTATTTTGGATTCCAATTCAAAGAAACCATTAAAAAGTAACAATAAATAAAATAATATGACCTTCAAATTTCAATATTCACATAGATGCTAAGATACAGTTACATCTACTAACACTGTGGCTACT
>PVIC010055330.1:0-11272 GCA_004025085.1 Thryonomys swinderianus
CTCTTCACATGCCCTGTGAAATAGTGCAAAAGAGGTGTGTAATATATATACGATTTTTATTGTTTCCAAATTGAGTTTATTGATACATTTTAGGTTTATATTATGATCAATTCATCTTTGAGACTTTGTACCAGTATATGATATATCTTGGTTCTTACTTTTTCCTATTCCTGTATCCACACTGCGGCTGGAGATTTGGGTAAATGGTTCTGCTTTTGACTCAGAAGCTCAAGGTCGAGAGTTTGATGTTGGTACAGAGATAAAAACAAACACAAAATAAGGATAAAAATAAAAATTGTAGGGGCAAGGAGTGTAGATCTGTTGTACAGCATCTGCCTGGAAAGCACAGGTCCCTGACTTCAAAGCCTGGATCTCTTCACGAGTATCTTAATTACCTAGAATACATATAGAATTATATGATGTTTCTGGTATTGAAAAGCCCACTGCATATGCCATTGCATATGGACACACACACACACACACACACACACACACTCATGTCCACAAAAACTACACATTGTGATGAGTGGTACCTTGTAATTCTATTTTTTTTTTTTGTTTTTTTGGGACAGGGTCTCGCTTTGTAGTGTAGGCTGGCCCTGAGCTCACTATGTAGCCCAGGCAAGTATCAAACTGAGCAATCCTCCTTTCACTGCCTCCCAAGTGCTGGGATTACAGGCATGAGCCACCACACCAGGCACTGTGCTATTGGGGTATTGTTTGCTGGTGGGTGAGAGTCACCACGCCCAGCATTGTATCTGGTTACTGGGATCGAACTCAGGTTCTTATGCTTGCGAGGCAGGCACCAGAACCACAAAGCTAAATCTCTGTTCCCTACCTTGTAGTTCTTGATCCAGATGTTCACCAACCATGTTCTGAACTCTATAACCACATTCTGACAAAACACCTTAGTCCGACGAACTTTGGCATGGGTGGAGCACGGTGCTATGCACACGTGAGCAGGGGATTTCGCATGACCTGGGGACCTCAGGCCCTGGTTGAGCCTAGTGGAACCCAGTTGTGCGCATAGACCCTCCATGTGCTTTCAACATGCTGGAGGCTGTTTTCGAAGCCATGTGAGCAGAGCCCCTCAATGCATGAAGGAGCACCACCAATGCAACTCTGCAAAATGTGGACAAAAGAGCCTCACACACACCTTTTCCTCAGCAATCTAGTGCCCTGAGAAAGCTCTTCATATGCATATGGCTAGCAGTCTCCCATCGCTGTGCAGGCATCACCTGTGGCACAGGGAGCTCTCCTCATCCTGACTGTGATACAAGCAGCCTATATGCACATGGGAGGCATGCCGTGCAACCTTCAATACCAGGAATGTGAGGGCCCCACAGCATCATGCCCACATGCTGACCCCTGCGTCCTGTGGGTTCTCGGTCCAGGCACAAGTGGAGCAGAGACTCTCTGTGTGCTCACCAGCTCAGGCATGTGTGAAGCCGTGTACAACATGCTTATGAGGAGCCCCGCTGGATAGTCATCAACTCCGGTATCAGGAGCACCATGGTAGGAGAAGAATTTCACACTGGATACATCTTGTCCTCCTCAGCAGGTTGTGAGCTGCATGGACCAAGCCTGTGAGCATCATCTCACTGGCCCCGACAAACATTGCATCGGAAATGGGAGATGCCCTAGGATGCAGATGGAAGCAGAACAGTAGTTACCACCCAGTACCCTTGTGTAAACCCTGATATTATGAAATTGTACTGACAAAGTCCTATGTCCCGATCTTTTCTCCTGTCTGTGCCCCTCAAATATAGGATTGTAACTTGATCCATCCCTATGTGCCCATTTTACCTGCTATGTCTCCTAGACCATATGTTTGTGAACCACGTCTGTAGTCCTTCTGCTGGTGTCCCTCTGCTTCTCTTTGTCCTTGTAGCACATGCATGTATAAAGAAACCCAGTGTCTGACTACCCTGGCAATTACTGGAGTTCTATGGACCCAGACCACGAGTATAGCAATCCTGTGTCATGGCCACATCACGTCTATCTGTAACCCACATTGAGAGGAACGTGCAGAAGCCAGCCTCATCCACACCACATCAGTGGGCCAAGTTGCCGCGACAGTGTGGATGTGAGCAGAGCCTCCCCGTTTCTGAAGACCTCAGGCATTGGTGTAGCCTTGTGAAACCTGGAAGTGAGCTGAGACATTCAGTGTTGTGTCCTACATGATGATTGTGGATTCGGATCTGTGGCTGGACTGGGTGTCAGCCTATAGAACCTCTACCATGCACTCTTGTTTAACAGATGTCTCTTCATAACGGAAGGGTGGAGAAGCTGGCCCGGCCCTTTTCCCCAACTTTCCGTTCCTGCCTGAGGCACGGACCCCGAGATGTATAATGGGAACTTGCCATCAACCCTCTGTGTAGCTTCTGACCACCCCTTTGTGATGACTGCCATAAATATCTGTCATTCCAGATCCGCACTGACCCTGTGTGAACTCTAAAAAGAGGTTGTGACAAAAGACCCTGCTCCTGAGCACCTTTGGCATGCGTTCAGCATGGTATGTGTACACGTGAGCCCTGCCTCTCACATGACCTGACAACCTCAGGCCCCGGTGGAGCCTAGTGGAACACGGTTGTGCACAGAGACCTTCCATGTGCTGTCAAAGTGCTGGAGGACCTTTTGAAAGCCATGTGAGCAGAGGCCCTCAATGGATGAAGGAGCGCCACCAATGCAACCCTGCAAAATGAGGACAAAAGAGCCACACACACCTTTTCCTCAGCAATCTAGTTCCCTATGAAAGTTCTACATATGCATACGGCAAGCAGTGTCATGTCCCTGTGCGGTCATCTCCTGTGGCATGAGGAGCTCTCCTTGACATGACCGTGTTGAGTGCAGCCTATGTGCACAGCGGAGGCATGACGTGCAAGCTGCAACACCAGGAATGCGAGGGCAGCACTGCAATGTGCCCACGTGCTAATCAATGCGGCTCACATGGGCACAGTCCTGGCACAAATGGAGCACATTCTCTCCATGTGCTGACCAGTTAAGGCATGTGTGAAGCTGTGTACAACAAGCTTATGAGGAGCCCCGCTGGATAGTTACCATCTCTGGCATCAGGAGCACCATGGTAGGAGAAGATTTTCACAGCGTATACATCCTGTCTTTCGCAGCAGGTTGTGAGCTGCATGGACCAAACTTGTGGGCATCATTCCATTGTCCTCAACCAACACTGTATCAGGAATGGAAGACGCCGTAGGATGGGGATGAAAACAGGGTACCAGTTACCACCTAGTACCCTTGTGTACACCCCAAGATTATGAAATTGTACGGACAAACGCCCATGTCCTGATCTCTTCACCTGTCTGTGCCCCTCAAACATAGGTTTGTAAAATGACCCATCCCTATATGCCCCTTGTACCTGCTATATCCCCTACACTATATGTTTGTGAAGCACGTCTGTCCTCCTTGTGCTGGTTTCCCCATGCCTCTCTTTGTCCTAGTAGCACATGGATGTCTAAAGACACCCAGTGTTCGACTATGCTGGCAATTGCTGGAGTTCTCTGGACCCAGACCACGAGTAGAGCCCTCCTGTTCCTGGCCACCTCACGTCTATCTCTAACCCTCATTGACAGGAACGTGCTCAGAAGCCAGGCTCATCCATGCCACATCAGTGGGCCAAGGTGCCCCAATAGTTTGGACGTGAGCAGAGCTTCCCTGTGTCTGATGACCTCAGGCATTGGTGTAACCCTGTGAAACCCGGACGTGAGCTGAGACCTTCAGAGTTCATCCTCCATGATGATTGTCGCATCCAATCTGTGGCTGGACTGGGTGTCAGCTCATAGCACTTCTACCATGCACGCTTGTTTAACGGATGTCTCTTCATAATGGAATGGTGGAGAAGCTGCCCCTGCCCTTGTGCCCGACTTTTCTTCCCTGCCTGAGGCATGGACCATGAGATGTACAATGGGAACTTGCCATTAACCTTCTGTATACCTTCTGGGTACCTTCTGTGTAACCCTCTGTGTACCACCCCTTTGTGATGACCGCTCTAAGTAACTGTCATTCCAGATCCCCACCGACCCTGTGTGAACTCTATAATGACGTTGTGACAAAACACCCCGCTCCCAAGCACCTTTGGCACAGGTACAGCATGGTATGTGTACACGTGAGCACTGCCTCTCCCATGACCTGACAACCTCAGGCCCTGGGAAAGCCTAGTGGAACACAGCTGTGCGCAGAGACCCTCCATGTACTGTCAATGTGCTAGAGGTCCTTTTCGAAGCCATGTGAGCAGAGCCCCTCAATGGATGAGGGAGCATCACCAATGCAACCCTGCAAAATGAGGACAGAAGAGCCTCACACACACCTTTTCCTCAGCAATCTAGTGCCCTGAGAAAGCTCTACATATGCATATGGCCAGCAGATTCCCATCCCTGTGCATGCATCACCTCTGGCACAGGGAGCTCTCCTCGTCCTGACTGTGATACGAGCAGCCTATATGCACATGGGAGGCATGCCGTGCAACCCTCAACACCAGGAATATGAGGGTACCGCTGCATCATGCCCACATGCTGACCCCTGCGTCCTGTGGGTCCTTGGTCCAGGCACAAATGGAGCAGAGACTCTGTGTGCTCACCAGCTCAGGCATGTATGAAGCCGTGTACAACATGCTTATGAGGAGCCCCGCTGGATAGTCATCAACTCCGGTATCAGGAGCACCATGGTAGGAGAAGAGTTTCACACTGGATACATCTTGTCCTCCTCAGCAGGTTATGAGCTGCATGGACTAATCCTGTGAGCAACATCCCATTGTCCCCGACAAACATTGCAGGAGAAATGGGAGACGCCCTAGGATGCGAATGAAAAAAGATCACCAGGTACCACCCAATACCCTTGTGTAAACCCCAAGATTATAAAATTGTACTGACAAATGCCCATGTCCCGATCTCTTCACCTGTCTGTGCCCCAGAAACATAGGATTGTAAATTGATCCATCCCTATGTGCCCCTTTTACCTGCTATATATTCTACACTATATGTTTGTGAACCACGTCTGTACTCCTTGTGCCTCTCTTTGTCCTTGTAGCACGTGGATGTCTAAAGACACCCAGTGTGCAACTACCCTGGCAATTACTGGAGTTCTGTGGACCCAGTCCATGAGTACAGCCCTCCTGTGTCCTGGCCACCTCACGTCTATCTCGAACCCTCATTGACAGGAACATGCTCAGAAGCCAGCCTTATCCACACCACATCAGTGGGCCAAGGGGCCCCGAAAGTGTGGATGTGAGCAGAGCCTCCCTGTGTGTGATGACCTCAGGCATCGGTGTAGCCCTGTGAAACCCGGACGTGAGCTGAGACCTTTGGAGTTATGTCCTCCATGATGATTGTGGCATCGAATCTGTGCCTGGACTGGGTGTCAGTCGATAGCACCGCTACTACGCAAGATTTTCTAACGGATGTGACTTCATAATGGAAAGGTGGAGAAGCTGCCCCTGCCCACGCCCCCGGCCTTTCTTCCCTGCCTGAGGCACAGACCCCGACATGTACAATGGAAACTTACCATCGACCCTCTGTGTACCTTCTGACCGCCACTTTGTGATGACCGCTATAAGTAACTGTCATTCCAGATTCCACCCCCAACCCTTTGTGAACTCTATAATGACATTGTAACAAAACACCCTGCTCCCAAGCACTTAGGCATGGGCGCAGCATGGTATGTGTACACGTGAGCACTGCCTTTCCTATGACCTGATGACCCCAGGCCCCGGTAGAGCCTAGTGGAACACAGTAGTGTGCAGAGACCCTCCACGTGCTGTCAAAATGCTGGAGGCCCTTTTCGAAGCCATGTGAGCAGAGCCCCTCAATGCATGAAGGAGCGCCACCAATGCAACCCTGCAAAATGAGGACAGAAGAGCCACACACACACCTTTTCCTCAGCAATCTAGTGTCCTGAGAAAACTCTACATATGCAGATGGCCGGCAGACTCCCTTCGCTGTGCAGTCATCACCTCTGCCATGGGGAGCTCTCCTCATCCTGTCTGTGATACGAGCAGCCTATGTGCACAGGGGTGGCATGCCATGCAACCCGCAACAGCAGGAATGTGAGGGCACCACTGCAACATGCCCACATGCTGACCACAGCTGCCTTGGGTGCTCAGTCCAGGCACAAGTGGAGCAGAGCTTCTCTGTGTGCTCACCAGCTCAGGCATGTGTGAAGGCATGTACAACAAGCTTAGTACCCCGCTGGATAGTTAGCAACTCTGGCATCAGGAGAAACATGGTAGCAGAAGAGCCTGTAGGCATCGTCCCATTGTCCCCGACAAGCATTGCAGTGGAAATTGGAAATATCCTAGGATACAGAAGAATGCAGAACACCAGTTACCACCCAGTACCTTGTGTAAACCCGGAGATTATGAAATTGTACTGACAAATGCCCATGTCCCAATCTCTTCTCCTGTCTGTGCCCCTCAAATACATGATTGTAAATTGATCCATCCCTATGTGCCCCTTGTACCTGCTATATCTCCTAGACCATATGTTTGTGAACCACGTCTGTAGTCCTTGTGCTGGTGTCCCTGTGCCTTTGTTCTTCTAGCACATAGATGTCTAAAGAATCCCAGTGTCTGACTACCCTGGCAATTAATGGATTTCTATGGACCCAGACCATGAGTACAGCCCTCCTTGTGTCCCGGCCACCTCATGTGTATCAGTAACCCACATTGAGAGGAACGTGCAGAAGCCAGCCTCATCCACACCACATCAGTGGGCCAAGGTGCACTGCCAGTGTGGATGTGAGCATAGCCTCCCCGTTTCTGAAGACCTCAGGCATCGGTGTAGCCCTGTGAAACCTGGATGTGAGCTGAGACCTTCTGAGTTGCATCCTCCTTGATGATTGTGGCATCGAATCAGGGCCCAGCCTGGGTGTCAGCCTATAGAATCTCTACCATGCACGCTTGTTTAATGGATGTCTCTTCATAATGGAATGGTGGAGAAGCTGCCCAGCCCTTGTCCCCATCTGTTCTTCCCTGCCTGTGGCATGAACCCTGAGATGTACAATTGGAACTTGCCATCAACCCTCTGTGTACCTTCTGACCACCCCTTTGTGATGACTGCTATAAGTAACTGTCATTCCAGACCCCCACTGACCCTGTGTGAACTCTCTAATGACCTTGTGAAAAACACAACGTTTCCGAGCACCATTGGCATGGGTGCAGCACGGTATGTGTGCACATGAGCTCTGCCTCTCCTGTGCCCTGGTGACCTCAGGCCCCGGTAGAGCCTAGTGGAACACAGCTGTGCACAGAGACCCTCCATGTGCTGTCAAAGTGCTGGAGGCCCTTTTCGAAGCCATGTGAGCAGAGCCCTTCAATGGATGAAGGAGCACCACCAATGGATCCATGTGAAAGGGGACACAAGAACCACACACACACCTTTTCTTCAGCAATCTAGTGCCCTGAGAAAGCTCTACATAGGCGTATGGCCAGCAGCTTCCCATCCCTGTGTGGTCATCCCCTCTGGTACGCGGAGCTCTCCACATCCTAACCATGAGAGAAGCAGCCTATGTGCACAGGGGAGGCATGCCGTGCATTCCGCAACACCAGGAATGAGAGGTCACTCTTGCAACATGTCCACATGCTGACCAGTTTGGTCTGTGGGTGCACAGTTCAGGCACAATTGGAGCAAAACCTCTCTGACCAGCTCAGGCATGTGTGAAGCCGTGTACAACATGCTTTTGAAGAGCCCTGCTGAATAGCCACCATCTCTGGCACTAGGAGCACCATGGTAGGAGAAGAGTTTCACACCGCATACATCCTGTCCTCCTCAGCAGGTTGTGAGCTATATGGACCAAGCTTGGGAGCATCGTCCTATTGTCCCCAACCAACATTGCAGTGGAAATGGGAGACTCCATAGGATGGGCATGAAAACAGAGCACCACCTACCTCTCAGTACTCCTTTGTGATGCCCGTGATTTTGAAGTTCTGCCAAATGCCCATTTTCTGATTGTCTCTCATGTTTGTTCCCCTCATACCTATGAATATAACTTTATACATCCCTATATTTCCCATGCATCTGCTACATGTTCCTACAGTGTATCGTTATCAACCTTGTCCCTACCCTATATCCTCATGTCCCCGTGCCTCCATTGACCCTTTTACCACTTTTATGTCTATAGTTTCCCTGGTTTCATAGCTACCTTGGCCCTAAATCAATTCTAGTGCAGTGAGACTATCTCCATAGCGCTACCCATGTCCCGGCCACCTCAGTTTACCTGTATCTCACAGTGATCAGAAAGTGTCTGTAGCCAACCTTCATCCAACCCACTACAATGTGTAAAGTTCCCCGACAATATGGACATGAGCATGGCATCCTTCTTTCTGATGATCTCAGGCACTGATGAAGCCCTCTGGATCACAGACATGAGCTGAGACCTTCTGAGTGGCATGTTCCATGATGACTGTGCCATTGGATCCATGTCCAGTGTTCAAGTTGTTGACAGCACAGTCATCACACCCGCTGACCTAATGGGTGTCCCTCCATAAAGGATATGTGGGAGGTCACTCTGCTCTGAAATTGTCCTCCCTGCCTGAAATATCTACCCATATTTGTGCTATGGGATCTTCACATGCACACTCTATGTCCCCACTGATGCATACTTTTGTTATGACAAGTTCCATTATTATTTGTTATGACAAGTTCCATTGTTATTCCTGATCCCACCCACCATCCTGTGAACTGTACAACCAGGGTATGACAGAAAACTCCCCTGTCCTGACCACGTATGAAATGCGTGGAGCATGGTACTGTGTACACATGAGGCTGGCCTCCCCTTTGTCCTGATGACTCAGGCCCAGGTGGAGCTTAGTTGAATATGGTTGTGAGAGAAGACCCGCCATGTCCTGACAGGTAAGCATGTAGTCCGTTTATAGAGCCATGTGAACAGAGCCGCAACGCATTGGATGAAAGACCGCTCCATATGGAACCCTGAAAAATGCAGACAAAGGAGCCACATGCAGCGTTTCCTGTCCAACGGAGGACCATGGGGAAGACCTACGGTGTGGGTGTGGCCAGCACCTTCGCATCTGTATATGTAGTCATCACTTCTTGTGTGTGGAGCCCTCTGTCCAGAGTGTGATAGGAGCTGCCCCTGAGTACAGAGGTGAGGCATATTGCAGAACCCCGGACACCAGGAATGTGAACACAGCACTGCAACATGCACACATGGTGATTACCTTGGCGCATGGGTGCCTTGTCCAACCCAAAGGTGATTAGAGCCTCTGTGTGTGCTCTCAATACTTGCCATGTATGGAGTCATGTGCCACATTCATGTGAGCAAGCCTGGGTGATCCTCACCATCCCTGACATCAGGAGAACCCTGTTAGGACAATATTTCCAAGCCTCATGAGTCTGGGCCACCTCAGGTGGTTTAAAGCTACCACAGCCAAGTTTGTGAGTATGGTCCCTTTTTCCTGGATGATGCCACATGAGGAAGGGGAAACCTTATACAATGTATATAGGAACAGAGCACCAAGTCTCCCTGCATACAACTCATGATTATGAATTGCGATGAAAAGTGCCCATGTTCTGATTACGTGTGAGGTGTGCGTCCCTCAGATGTATGCATGTAAGATAGACACCCCATGTGCTCCTTGTGTGTGCTGTGTGTCCCTACAATATATGGATGTGATCCGTGTCCCAGCCCATATCCTCATGTCCCTGTGCTTCTGTTGAGCCTTGTGCCAGGTGGATGTCCAAAGAGCACCCATTGTGCCTACTTCCCTCACAACTAATGGAGTCCTATGGACTTACACCATGAGCACAGCCTTCCCCTGTCCTTTCCACCTGAGGCCACTATGGCCACCATTGTTATGAAATCCCAGAGCTGACCTTGTCCCAGCACCTCTTTGCCAGGATTGCCCGTCAGTGTTGATGTGATTAGAGACTCTCCCTGTCCTGATGACCTCAGGTGTCAGTGGATCCATTCAAACACTCAGTGTTGCTACTGCCCTTGATGGCCAGAGATCCTCAGGTAAGGCTCGAGCATCGCCAGGTGGTGATCATGTCTCCAAGTACAAAGACTTACAGAACAGGGAGGTGAACACACTTTGTATGTGCATCCTCCTGCTCTGATTGTAAGCCCTCTCTGAGTTATCTGAAAGCAGGGACCATGTCCTGAAACTCAGATACGCGTGAAAACTTGTACAATTGTTGTGAGAAACACCCATCTCATTCGCAGGCCTGTGGTCAACTTTACAGCATGGCTGTGACCAGTGAACCCACCATGCAGTCGTCACGTGTCGTGAGTGTGGAGCCCTCCTCACCGGGAATGTGAACACAGCCGTGCACGTCCTCAGCAGCTGAGTTGTGAGTGGAACACTGCACACCGGGAATGTGAGCAGAGCCTCTCTGTGTCCTGGCAATGCCCGGCCTGTGTGGAACGCTGGATACTGCGGATGTGATCAGCCCTACTATACGCTGGACAGCTCCAGGTCTGGATTTCTCCGTCACAGGATGAGTCCTCAGAACTTATTAAAATGGGACGATGTCAGCTGGTTTGGGGCCTTCTATGTCACTCATGTGAGCACCACCCTGCCTGTGTGAGCACATCAGTACAGGGATTTCTCAGTAGTGGGGATAAGCATAGAGTACCCCATGCCCCATCCATGTTCTGTGTGTGCCCAGCACTTCAACCTGTGCCTGTGAGTCAGAGGCCCCAAGTCCTGACCACACATCACTTGTGTGTGAGTCTCGGAAAAGAGAACATGGAAGCAGAGCCATATCCTCACCCTGTGTGTAGCATGGGTCCTTAATATGTACGTGAGGAGGTACCCAAGTCCATGTTGTGTGTGTTGTCCTCACACCTGTGTTGAACCTTGAGCTATGTAATTAGTGTTCCCTATGTCCTGACCCCAAATCCCATTCGCGGAACCATGTACAGCTTGACTATTCCTGTGCGAGGAATATACTTGAAGGATTTACAAGAATCATGCCATAAAGATATATGTGCACCCGTGTTCATAGGAGCTTAGTTTGTGATAGCCCAATCTCGGAAACAACCCAGATGTCCATCAACTGGAGAGGGGATAAATAAGATATGGTTTCAAAAAACAAAATGGATTATTACTGTGCCATAAAGAATGACAGGTTTCATTCATTTATTTGCAAATGAATACAACTTGAGGACACACTAATAAGTGAAATATATGGATAACAGATATGTAAATACCATATCTGTTCTCTTGTATGAGAACCTGTAGATGTAAATTTGTTCTAGAATGTAGGATGGATATTATAAAATAGCAAATATTGAAATGCAA
>PVIC010055331.1:0-11272 GCA_004025085.1 Thryonomys swinderianus
AAAAAAAAAAAAAAAAAATTTAAGCTTCTTTGTTTTCTCTTTCTGGTAAAACTTAAAGCTTATATATTTACTTTTAACTGTGGTATGACACCACTTCATTCAAGGGATCTGGAAAGATTTGAGTGGATCTGATGTCCATTTCATCCAATCTTTTGACAGATACTTCCTGAGTACTTAACCAACTACCAGGAACTATGCTGAATGCTTAGAAAAGTAGAAAATACATATTTACTGTGCTCACTTAACTTATATTCATACCACTCATGATACCCTGTGCTCTCTGGTCCACAGAGACCAAAAGAAAACTTGGGGCCCATTCAGTGGACTCACATGTGGGCCCTTCTACTACCCTTCACCCTGGTTGGTGCATATTTATTCACACAAACTAAACTTTCAAATACGAAGGCTTAGTGGTAGAGTGTTTGCATAGCATGCGAAAGACCCCAGTTTCAATCTCAAGCACCATAAAACAATAAAATACAGTCTCTAAATCTTTATAAACACAAAGATCTATGGATCTTCATTGTATGGTAAGTGAAAAAAAAGTTTCAGAGCTGTACTGAGAATCTCATCCCAAAATGTGACTTGAGTTGAACTGTGTGGGTTAGTGAGTGCATACAAGCCTGAGGTAGTGGCATAGGTGCACAGACAGCCACCTGCCAGACTTCCTGACTTTTCCGCTGACCTTCCTGGTCACTGTATTTTAAGCTAGTTTATCTGAAATAATCCTTGTCAGTCTTGCTACTCTAGGAAGATGATTATTATTGTCATTAAAAGTTATCAATTGCTGAAATTAATCATATGCCTTTTATCTTTCTTACCTAAAAGATGAGATTTTTGCTGTATCTGAATTCCATTTTTCCTATATTGTAGTTCATAGAAACTCAAGATTCTTTCCTAATATTTGGATACTCATTTTCCCCTTACATTCGAAGACTTAGGGATAAAAATTTATACCTTTACTTCCTGTGTTATCTGACCAGACTTATTTTTCTGCTGGTAATGCCGCCATTTACAGGGGCTGGGGGCTATTCCTTACAGAGCTCTGCCAGACTTTGGCCTAGATATATGGGCAGAATAACATTTCCTTAAAGGGAAAGGTGCTAGGTACCTCAGCCAAGTGTCTCCTCTGTGTACCAACGTCTAAGCCATTAGCATTGGCTTTGTTCTTTCCTGTTATATACCTGTCCTCCTGTTTTTGTAAATTTTCTCTGGTTTTCTTGCTATTTTAGGATTGACTGTATGTCTATTACAGACTGGTCTAAGTCTCCCAATGTTCTCTCTCTTTGTTCTGCTTTTTTTCCTCCGGTTTAGGAATTGAACTCAGGACCTTGCGCTTGCCAGCCAAGCACAGCACCACAGAGCTAAATCCCCAGCCCATTTCCTGTTCTGAAGTAATATTTCATTCAAAAATATTCATCATTCAAAAATATTTGTTGAATGCCTCTATTTGCCAAGAACAGATAAATAAGTTAGCTGTAGGGATTCTATTCTCTTGAAAGGACAAAAAAATTACAGTACTGTGTGGTAAGCATAACACTATTCTAGAAACACATAAATCAGAGTATGGACACAAAGTGATGTTGGATCTTAGAACCCTGAACAACCACTTTTTCCTGTCAATATTGGGAAAGCCATCAGCAAAAAGAAAACCAAAGAAGCCTCAATTTTCATCATTATTTATGTCATATTGCTCTGCTTTCCCTTTCCTAAGAATAGCTGTAGAATAAAGCATATGAACAGTCTTCAGAGCCAGGTGTGAAAATTATCTAGTAAAATACAGGAATAACTGAATGTTCTATTTGTATCTTTAAAAAAAGATTAGGGAGGGCTGGAGATTTAGCTCAGTAGTTCTGGTGCTTGCCTAGCAACTACAAGATCCCTGGTTCAGTACTCAGTAACTGCATACAACAGTACCGGGGATAGTGACTCACGCCTGTAATCCCAGCACTTGGGAGTTACAGGCAGGAGGACTGCTGAGTTCGAGGCTTGCCTGGGCTACATCGTGAGCTCAGGGTCAGCCTGGACTACAAAGCGAGACCCTGTCTCAAAGAAAAGAAAAAAGGATTAGGGAAGAAGCTTTACTAGAATACAATATTAGGTCTTGTGTGTGTGTGTGTGTGTGTGTGTGTGTGTGTATATGTGTAAGTTCTACCTTTTGTTTGGGGGTTGCCAGGGAGTGAACTCTGGACCTTGTGCTTGCTGGGCAGGCGCTGTGCCGCTGAGCTAAATCCCTGGCCTTGGTTCTACATTTTTAATTCTGAGTGTGTGTGTAAACATGTTTTACTGTGTAGTGTATATCTATAAAGAGTGTGTATCTATAAAGAGCTGCTGTGATAATTTGTTCTATTCCTAATTAGACATCATTTAGTCATAAAGTAATTTATAACTTTTCTTGAACTCTCCCAAGGTGCTATTTGTAAGCATTTTTTTATTCAAGCGTACTTCTAAGACTATAGGAACCCACAAATTATTATACCCATATTGCCATGTTGGTCAGTCACTCAAGCGCAAAACTGTCTTTCTTCTGCTGCCCTGTCCCAAGCCAAACCAGTTCATTAGTTCTGGAGGTTCAGGGGGCGTCCTTACCTCGCAAATACGTATCTCCTCCACTGTACCCCATAGACCCAGGGCAGTCCCTGTTATCTCTCAGTTTATCAACAGCTTGGCTCACTGCTCTTCTGACTTATAGAAAGCTAGAGTCCTTCTAAAATGCAAAGGTGGTTTTAACTCCTTCATTATCTAGTAAATAAAAATTAAGCTTTTTAACAAAAGACATTTCATGACCCAATCCAGGTGCTTCTATCCACAAACTTCACAGATGAGCTATCAGTTGAGACTAGTATGGAAAGGTAATGCTACTCAGTACTCATACTTGGGGACCTATTTGTCAAAGTAAATGGTGAGCTGAATGGATCATGCAGATTGTGCAGAGGAAGACACAACTGGCTGAAAGTGGAAGAGCTCTGCTGATCAAAACACACAGCAGACTTTTCTTGTAGATGTATCATGAAGAGTGACCCAGATGCTGAGAAACGGACAAGCAACATCTGCAATAGCTGTGTACTTTAGTAAACCTAACAGACGCTAATGTCAGCCATATTTCATTATTGCTGACCTCCTCAGTACTCATTTGAGTCATTTAATCTTTTCAAGGATACGTTAAAAAATTCTAATATGTAGATGTAGATCTCTACCAGAGAAGCACTTAGAACACTGACGTAGCCCCTGGCTATGTCTGCCCTCATATCCCACTGCTCTCTCCATGTCACACGGTAAGCTGTGCTGTGGTCTAGCCTTACAAAACAGCATGCTGTCTCTTAAGAATCCCTCCAGGCTGCATCACAAGTCAGTGTACATGCTGCTGCTCTGCTTGGAATGCTCTTCTGTCTCTGCTTGTCTTGTTGAGATTTATACTAGGCATCACCTCATCTGTAATGCTTCTTCCAATCCCACCAGTCTAAGCAGAGTTAAGGCAAACTTCACTTGTGCTCTCATAGCATCTTATGCATTGCTCTTAATGTACCACCTTCTAATACAGCACTTAGTAAATTGTACCATAGTGTCTACATTCAAATCTCTGGACTCTTTGAATTCAAAAACTGTTTGTTGTTGATCTTCTCATCTGTAATACTCAATATTACTTGTAGTAATACATGAACTCAGATATCCACACTCCTATTTTTTCCTCAAAGCAGCAGTAGCTACTTGGGAAGGTAAACACATAAGAAAATAGTGCAACATACAATAATAGCATCAACAACTGCAACCAAAGCTCATTAATGCCTACCTCTCCCAAGCCTTATTCTAAGCCTCTACAAAAACTACACTATTTCTCACAGCAGGCCTCCTACCTTCATTTACAAATGAGATAAGGGAGGCACAGAGACACTAGGCAGTGTGCACAGATCACACAAGTAGAAAGCACCAGAGCTGGTTCCAGAACCTCTGTGCTACAAAGGAAGGGAACTGATGTGCTCCTGCACCAGAGGGCTGTATAAAGAATGAAGGGGCCTGTTACTTTGTGCGTTATCCTCCTCATCTGGTGCACAGCCCACAGAGACAGGGAAACAGAAGCGTAGTTACTGGGTAATCTACAAGTACTGTGGACCAGAATATAGGGACTCTGTGTAGTTCTGTGTTTGATAGGCTTGCAGAGCCTTCCACATTTCCACAGGGAAGCCTATCCACAAAGGACTGCCTCTGAATTGTAAATCCTAACAACCGCTTGTGGAACCTCAAGAATTAAGTGAACAGAAAGTGTAATCCTCTGAGTTTAGCAATTTTCCCTTTTGTCAAAGAGGTGGGGTCATTAGCAACAGTTATTTTTAAAATTCCTTTAACAAAACTGTGACTTCATTAAAGTAGCAATGACTTGTAAGGACGAGGGGATATGGAAAATTGGCTCTTTTTCCTGATTCAACTTGATCTCCCTTTCCATTGGATATTTATAAAATTTATCTTTCATGAAAGAATTTGATATTTATAAAAATCTTTTTTTTTTTTTTTTTTTTGAGACAGGGTCCTGGTTTGTAGTTCAGTTCAGGCTGGCCTCAAACTTGAGATGATCCTCCTGCCTTAGCCTCATAAGTGTTGGGATTACAGGCATATACTGTCACACCCAGCCTTAATACTTATAAAAATCTTTCTCTTGATATTTACTGAACTTGTGTTTGTTTTTTTTTTTTTTTGCTTTTTTTGGAGACAGGGTCTTGCTTTGTAGTTCAGGCTGGCCCTGAGCTCACTATGGTGCCCAGGCAAGCCGCTGTGAACTCAGCAATCCTCCCGTCTCTGCCTCCCGAGTGCTGGGATTACAGGCGTGAGCCACCACGCCCAGCATTATATGTGGTAACAGGGGATCGAACTCAGGTCCTTGCGCTTGCAAGGCAGGCGCCGGAACCACTGAGCTAACCCTCCGGCCCTGAACTTGTGTTTTTTTGTAGCATGGAAATTTGTGTCTTGATTCTTCGGTTATAATGACTGAATATAGTATTTATGCCCACAATTAATGAAAAAGAAAAAGTTGTTTTATTCTTCCTTATCCTAAAAATTTCATTTTATCTTCTAGGAATTTATCTCACTAATATCTTGAAAACAGAAGAAGGCAACCCTGAAGTCCTAAAAAGACATGGAAAAGAGCTAATAAACTTTAGCAAAAGGAGAAAAGTAGCAGAAATAACAGGAGAAATCCAGCAGTACCAAAATCAGCCTTACTGTTTACGAGTAGAATCAGATATCAAAGTAAGTAGAATTATCTGAAGATACATATTTCTAATTAAATGCCTGATAAAAGCCAAATTTTTTTTGTAGAAAAGGGAAATAAAACTTAAAATAACTAATTCAAATTTTCTTGTTTTCATAAATTATTTTCATGAAGCTTAAACTTAATTTAAGAAGTTCATAATAAATAATTATTTCTTTGCATTTATTTCAGAGGTTCTTTGAAAACTTGAATCCAATGGGAAACAGCATGGAGAAAGAATTTACAGATTATCTTTTCAACAAATCCCTAGAAATAGAACCGCGAAACCCTAAGCCTCTCCCAAGATTTGTAAGTATTCATCCCTTACATTTATATTCTTTTGCACTTGACCTGTACCCCTGGTACTGTCATCACTAGTCTATATGTACATAGATTCATTTTTTTAATAAGGCCATTCAGGGATGAAATAAAAAGTAAAGTATGCTTAATAAATATACCCAGAAATATCCCACTTGGTTCCAAAGACATGAACATTAATATTAAATTGAATGAATCCTCCTTATATGATAAATTATAAAACTGAATGTTTAATTTTTTTTTTTTTTTTTTTGAGACAGGGTCTCACTTTGTAGTTCAGGCTGGCTCTGAGCTCACTATAGTGCCCAGGCAAGCCGCCGCGAACTCAGCAATCCTCCTGTCTCTGCCTCCCGAGTGCTGGGATTACAGGCGTGAGCCACCATGTCAAGCATTGTGGTATGCGGTGTTGATGGTTGGTGGGCGTGTCTCCACACCCAGCATTATATGTGGTTACCGGGGATTGAACTCAGGACCTTGTGCTTGCGAGGCAGGTGCCGGAACCACTGAGCTAACCCTCTGGCCCCTAAATTACTATTTTTGGTTTTAACAAAAAGTTCAAGATTTATTCTAAGACCAAAAATTTAATGAATTTATACTAATTCACTTATATTAATTTTAAGCTATTTAAGGTAATGATTTATTGGACTTTTTAACCATGAATCATTAGCCATACTAATATCAGCTTTAGCTAAAGATAGTTTGTTAAAACATTCCACTGTTTTGTATTATTGGTCAGTGCCTGGCCATTTTTATTGCGTATTGTCATGAACTCACTGATTTTAATATGCTCTTTCATTGATAAGAAATGAAGAGAAACTAAACATAAATGGCTTCTAAGTGATCAGGATAAATCTTATACTGTCTGTGAGTTTAAAAGTATATGCAATTTGTTGGGCGTGGTGGCTCATGCCAGCACTCGGAAGGCAGAGGCAGGAGGATTGCTGAGTTCCAGGTTTGCCTGCGCTACATACCAAGCTCAGGGGCAGCCTGAACCACAAAGCGAGACCCTGTCTCAAAAAAAAAAAAAAAAAAAGTATATGCAATTTGCCTCACAGGCACATTTTCCAAGCCTTAAAACAGTTTTTAATAAAATGAATTAAAACAGCAAATTAGAAATACAACTCTAGTCTGCTCCAGTAAAGCACACTGACATCACTGAGAAATGATACTCTACAAGGAAAATGCCATAAATTAACATCCATACAAATGAAAACTCATGCAATTTGATGAATTTATAAAGCTCCAACAGTCCTAATGGAATCAGTGTGTTACAACTTAGGTATGATAATTCATGAAGATTATCCTGGATTTTCTAGCAGGTTAACTTTGCTCATAAACTGTTTAAAATTCCAGGGACATAACACAATGTACTTTAGAAAAAATTTTAGAAAAATTAAATCTATTAAAGTAACAAATACGATAATGTTTATGGTGTCAAACTTAGTTAATTTTTAAAAAGTCGGGCCAGACATTTAGCTCAGTGGTTCCGGTGCCTGCCTAGAAAGCGCAAGGGCCCTGGTTCCATCCCCTGGTAACCACATATCACCATACCAGGTGTGGTAACTCACGCCCAATCAGCAGTCAGTACTACACACCACAGTGCTGGGCATGGTGGCACATGCCTGTAATCCCAACACTCAGGAGGCAGAGGCAGGATTGCTGAGATTGAGACTTGCCTGGGCTACATATTGAGCTCAAGGCCAGCCTGAACTACAAAGCGAGACCCTGTCTGAAAAAAAAAAAAAAAGAATTCATTTTCTAACAATTTAGATAGCCAAAGCTTCAATAAAACAGAATCGTAATAGTTTAACTTGGACACTGATTGAATTGTTACTTCCTGTTTGGTGATTTATGGTTTTCCTAGCTTTTAGGTGGTGTTTTAATTATTGTGTTTTCTTAAATATGTCTACAGCCAAAAAAATATAGCTATCCCCTAAAATCTCCTGGTGTTCGTCCATCAAACCCAAGACCAGGTACCATGAGGCATCCCACACCTCTACAGCAGGAGCCAAGGAAAATTAGTTACAGTAGGATCCCAGAAAGTGAAACAGAAAGTACAGCATCTGCACCAAATTCTCCAAGAACACCGCTAACACCTCCTCCTGCTTCTGGTGCTTCCAGTACCACAGATGTTTGCAGTGTGTTTGACTCTGAGCATTCAAGCCCTTTTCACTCAAGTAGGTGCTAAAATTTTAAGTGCTTTAAAGTAGTTGTCAGTATTATTTGTGTTTAAGTTTAAAATATGTCTCTTTGATCTTTTGTGTAAACTTGTACACAAGTCAATACTATTTCAAAAGATACCATTATAAAAATAAATTCTGAACTCCAGCAACTTAGAATTTTTTGATAGTCTGCTGAAACAGTCCTCTGTATTATATGTTACTCTGAAGGCCTGGTAGTAAAATTGGTAAACTTCAATAGAGTGTTCCAAATGCATTTCTCGTTATCAAAGGGAAACAAATATCATTCTTGGAATTCTGCAAGGAATGTCAATGCTGTGTTTTTAGTGTCACCTCCAAAATTATTTTAATACTATTCAAAATATACCATCCCCTCCCCACCAAATTCTATAACAACTTGTAATTTTGCATTGTATCAAATTCAAACTTCTACTTAACCCTTCTTAGTCTGTCCGAGGTACCCTGAGAATATATACTGCAGTCTTTACAGACTGTACATGCTATAGCATATCCTTCTCTCATTCCTACACTACTATCCCAACAGGAATACCATGAGGGCCACATGTAAAACTTTGAATGTATAGTAGCCATATTAGAGAAAAGC
Source organism: Thryonomys swinderianus (assembly GCA_004025085.1). Classification (NCBI taxonomy): domain Eukaryota; kingdom Metazoa; phylum Chordata; class Mammalia; order Rodentia; family Thryonomyidae; genus Thryonomys; species Thryonomys swinderianus. Next base: position 8,345 of record PVIC010055331.1, read on the forward strand.
AAAAATTATTATGTGAAATTAATTTTAATGTATTTTATTCAACCCAGATTATAAAAAACATTGGCATTTCAACATAAAATCAATATAAAAATTTATTATTGAGGAACTATACATACTACTCTATAAAATCCAGTGTACATTTTATACTTATAGTATATCTCAATTTGGATGAGCCACAGACAGGATATTCAGTAACCAACTACGAACTGCACAGCCTTTTGAAAAGCAGCCTTTTAAATGTAGATCACAGTTAATTTTCTCATGTTTTGAATGGAACTTTAAAATTTTTGTAGCAACACATTACTTTTTAAATATATTGTTAAATTAAAATTGAGTATTTTACATTTATCCCTGTTGTGACTATTCCCACATGCTCTTTGTCCCCACTGGCTGTCTTAGCTCGATGTGGTGATGGAGCTCCAGCCTAGTATCTGACTGCTGGAACCATCAGCAACATAACATGATGGAGGCAGAGGTGGGAAGCACTGGCGTTGGAGTTAGGCATCCAGGTTGGGCACCCCAGGCTGCAAAGCCTTCTGTGCCTTCAGAGCCAAACTGGATTTTTAAGGTTTCCTTCAATTCAGAGACTACTTGAAAGTGTACTTTTAATGATTTTTTTTTGGAGGTATACTGTTTTGAGATTTGGTCCATAATCCTATTTGTTCCTGTAGTATACATACACTTGCAGTTACCCAGCAGTCTGTCTTACCTATATACCATCTGTAGGGTATTTGTCTTAAGAATACATCTCAGCTTTATTTGATAACTGAGGATCATGGACTTATGCTATATAATAGTAAGCTGTTAGATACATATTTTTGATAAGTTTAAATAAACACTAGGTTGAGCCAGAGATTTAGCTCAGTGGTTCTGGAGCCTGCCTCGCAAGCACAAGGTCCTGAGTTTGATCCCCATAACCACATACAATGCTGGGTGTGGTGACTCACGCCCACCAGCAATCAATACCACATACCACAGTGCCGGGCGTGGTGGCTCACGCCTGTAATCCCAGCACTCTGGAAGGCAGAGGCAGGAGGATTGCTGAGTTCGAGGCTTCCCTGGGCTACATAGTGAGCTCAGGGCCAGCCTGAACTACAAAGCGAGACCCCGTCTCAAAAAAAAAAAAAAACCTAGGTTTTTTTTAAAAAGCCCTTTTATTTTCTTCAACTTCACAACCCCCTAAGTTAAGAAAATAAAAGGAGTACCTTCCCAGGATACCTAACCTAAAGTCATTATTGGTTGGATGCATTTAGCTGTTTGCAAGACTTTTTTTCCCTAGAGCAGACAGCTGTGAGACCATATTATTGAGCCCCAAATAAATGAATTACTGAAAGTTACCAATTGTGGCTTCTTTTCATTCAAATCACTAAAAATTGAAAAGGGAGAAAAGCAGGAGATGAACACAGTTTCTCTGCTAGTGTTAAATCTGTAACTGATTCATTAAACAGGGAAGAAATTGTTCTTGAACCCAGTGCACTAGATCAGTCCTTTGTTTTATGCTGTCAACGGATAAGTGGAGAAAACATTGTTCCAGGGGTTAGGCTTTGTAATCTTAGACTTGAGAGTGTTTCAATTTCCCTTTATGGTAAAGAAAACCCCTATTAGCATTCCCTTTCCACTTAGCAAAAACTGAAAAGAACTGATTTTGAAGTCAAATATCCCAGTAAAATATAAAACCATCCCTTACTTAAAACCTGCCTGTAGCCTATGTGCATTAAAGATACTTAGCTGCTTTTGACTCAGCTTTTACTTAACAGATTCTGTCTGTGGGGATTGTCAGAGTCTTCACCTTACTACCTACTGTATTGCCACCAGACTGAACCCCACTTCCTGTTTATTTCAGTGGCTGCCCCAAAGGAGCTGCCTTGTCCACAGTCTCATGTCATCTGTGTGCACTTTCCATTCAGTGCAAAGCATCAGAAGATCCCATTGCTTACATTTTCAAAAGGCAAAGTTTGACTGCTTTTTAAAATCAGTTATAATGCTACTTTTTTCTCTTTTGCCTCTTATAGTACTTTTTCTCCCCAAATAATCTAACTTTAAGCCTATATTTCTTTCTTGTATATCTTACTCTTGCTAATAAGAAGAATAATTCTTCTCTGGGAAAGTTATAGTTTTTTGGTTTTCACTTTTTTTTTTTCTTTTCAAACTCAAGACCTTGCACTTACATGGCAGGCGCAGTGCCACTGAGCTAAATCCCCAGCTTGCAGTTTTACTGATATGAAAAATAATGATGCCAGTAGTAAAATCAGAGTTAAATGGCCAACGTGTGAAGAAAACATAACGCTATAGAAGTCTACAGAAAGATGACCTCAGAATAGCCAAGAACAGCCTTTGAAAGCTTTGTGGGAAAGACAAAGAAGGAAAACAGCCCCTCCTTGGTGCCCCACATGCATCCCACATCCAAAGCCCTGCTCTTCACCTTGCCCTGGCCTGGGCAGCTTGCGAGGTGATTCTGACAGTGGCTGAAGAAAGAGGAAAGACACTGCTTTACTGATTTATTTCTGCCTGTAACAAAGAAGGGAAAATGGTGAAATGCCCTTGTTTCCTTTCTATTTGAGGGTACTCTGGTGCTAAAAGAGAGCCTGGTCTCTACAGATGAGCTTTATTTTATCCCTTAGTGGAAAAAGCCTTGTAAGCATTTCAAGCTGGAATGCCAGGCTCTTCAGGGAAGACTGTTGTGGGTGAAAACTTTGTAATTTCAGGCACATTTTTCAGAGTTTTGTGAATTTAAGAAGTTATCTGTCACAGATTTTTTTTTCCTTCAGAAGGGCTTCTTTTTCAAAAATGACTCCATTATAAACTGAGGAGCATGTTCTACAGTGGTTTCCATTTAACTGTACAGTATAGTACCCTAGGGAGCTTTAAAAAGATGGACTTGATCACTAGTACTGGCCACCTGAGCATCAGTTTTTTTTTGTTTTTTTT
>PVIC010055332.1:0-11271 GCA_004025085.1 Thryonomys swinderianus
GCGCTTGCGAGGCAGGCGCCAGAACCACTGAGCTAACCCTCCGGCCCTCCCTGTGATATATTTTAGTGTAGATGTGGCGTCTTTAACTCAACAAATGCTTGGCGTTCCCTTCAGAGCACTGATCCCATCTTTCCAGAAATCATGACATCATGGTGCACTCAGACAGTAAAATGTGCCTTATCTATCCGATCCTTCTAATTTAAAACCATTTCTGTGCATCCTGAGTGCAGGTGTATTTTCAGTCTCTGAAGTTTTTATCTGGCTCATTGTATCTAGAATTTGAATACATTATCTACAACGTGTGATGTTTGGATGAAATGCTTTTAAGAACTCTGAGTGAGAGATAGTGTATGTTGAAAGTATTCATCTTCAGAAAGTAAAATGCAAATAAATATTCAGAATTTGAGAACAAAGCATGGGGAACTTTGGATGTCTGAGGAAACCAAGGCAATCCTTTTTCCATTTCCAGAGCTCTGGGGACAGTTGAGAAATCTTTTCTTTGATGTCTCAGAAATTTTTTTTCTGCCTAGTCCTGTGATACTGAAGTACTTTGCTGTTTCCATAAGGAAGATTCCTATAGGATTAAAGATGATGTGGAAGGATTTGAACTTCTGAGGCAGTTAAGTGCTTATTTACATAAGATTAGTGGTGGCAGAAGCTCGGGATGATTCATTTGCAGGTGATTTCAAATCTAGTGTCACACTGCAAATCCTTTTTCATCAGGAAGAGTCTGTGGAAGTGCCAATGAATATGTTTTGGCAGAAAGAAAAGAAGTTGAAACAGTCAAGATGGAAAGGTCAGCACTCTCTCAAGGAACACTGGGATGTGACTTCTTTATGGTGATTCATACTATGTCGGAGGATGTCTTCATGGCATGGATTGGATGTTGTACAGTCTGATTTTTAAAATGAAATAAATGTGTGATGACTACTGTGTTCTGCCTTTCCCGAGAGGTTTTCAGGGTGTCCTGAGGACTGGAAATGGCTACATTCTCTACTCTGGAAGCTCTCTGTTCAGTGTGCTTCAAAAGGGCTGCTTCGACTCAGTGGATAAAGGGTGGGTCACACACGGTGCATTTCAGAAGTGCCAGATTCTGAAAACAAGATCTGCAGGAGGCAAGGGGTGGGTTCTACTGGCTAGAGACAAAAGGACGTTTTGCCAGTTTGCAAGCAGAGCAGGGTGTACTGAGAGAGGGGTGACAAGTGGTAGGTGGCACAGCCAGGCAAGCTGTCACCGTGGAAGGCCCTGCAAAGTGGCACAAGTAGTGCTCACAGGTGGGCGGAGCACAGCATGACAACCTGTGAGTAGAGGCTGCCGCGCTCTGCACAGCAGGGCATGCGGCTGACTTCATGGAGGCTTGGTGGTGGCAGGTGTCCAGTCCCTGAGCTGGTGGTCAGAACTGTAGCCTCGTGGGGCTGTCAGGGAAATAAGAAAGGCAGAGCGATGAGAAAAGCAGAAGGCTGGTTAGACAAAATCTTCTTTGAAAAAGAAGCATAAAGCAGCTACAAATGATCCTCACTTAAGATTTACGGATGTTGACTACATGCCAAAAGAGCTTCAAATACTTCATGCTTTTGCACTGTATCAAACTTCATAGCTTAGGAGGCTAATAGCACTATTATCCCATCTTTCAGAGATACGAAATTAGGTCACAGTAAGGTCGAATAGCAGGGTCATGGTCAGTGCTACACATTTCAGAAGAGGCATCATGGACATTTCAAACTATCCCATCTGTAGCTGCTAAAGGTAACACAAGATCACTTAAGTCTTACAACACTGTGAAAACAGTGTCAGTTTGGAGCTAGGCAGGTAGGGGTTTGGACGTTACCTCTACTGCTTGTTCTCTGAGACATTGGGGAATCATCTACAGTGGCATCTTGTTTCACAGACAATTCTTCCCACGATTCTGGCTGCAAACTGCATCAGATGAGAACAGAATCAAACTTAGTGATTAGATTCAATGTTGAGTGTAGGGCCAAATTTGGTATGGTTTTCATGCAATTCAGTGTGTGCACGTGGAAAGAATGAAGTTTGTGAATCGAGGCTCCACTGTAATGTGTACTAGACTTGGTTTCATTACCTATACAATGAGGGAAATGCTACTTACATAGATTCAGAAAGACCAAGCAAAATAATAGACATAAGCTAATGACATCTCTATCATGAAACCACCACAACAACCATGCAACTGTGTTTCCTTTGATTATCTTTTAATTCTTTCTTTGGTAGTACAGATTATTGAACCTGGAACCTTTGTACTGAGCTACATTCCTAAATCTTTTTTTTATTCTTACAGGACCTAAGTTACTGATTTGTCCAGGATGGGCTCAAACTGATAACCATGTAGCCTCAGCTGCCAATATCCTTGCTTTCTTTAAATATCTATTAATGGGTGCCTTCATATTCCTCTCAGTGGGGCATAGGACTGGGCAAAGGTTGTGCCATGCTAGAGAAGGCTGTGCTCCTAGCTTTGGATAGCACCTCAAATTTTCTTGACCATTTCCTATAAACAGTGCACTTTTCTTTTAATTTTACAGAAAAAGAAGTGTTTGCCAACGCTTTCATGTAGGCAAATGGGTCAATGGAGCTTTGCATCTTAATGTTATAAACTAATGCTTCCGAAGTAATAACTAGCAAATTAAAAAATTGTGTGTTTGCACACACATATTAGTCATACATTGCTTTTAAGATTCCTTTGTTTCATTCACTTTGTTAAGACTTAGGAGACCTGACTGAGGCAAGGGTATGGTTAAATTCCTGTAATTGCTAAGGCTGAAAGGCCTCCTCGTATTTCCTAGCCTCTGGGGCAGGTGGCCTCTCAGTCTGAGATGTCCTGTCTCCAGTTAAGTTCCCAGACTTCGAGCCTTTTAGAGCTTCTTGGTGATCCTAGTCAGCTCTGGCACTTCCACTGTAGGTTCACCACCACCAATCTAGAGTGTCTTTCACATTAGAAATGTCACCCCAGTGCTGAGGTATTTCATGGTCATTTACAATTTTTCTTTTAGTTTACTTAAATGGTATATCACATTAATTGTCTTACAACTTTATTGAGATAGAATAATATACAAAAACTTGTATATTATATTCAGTATGGTGAGTTTCAGATATATTTTACAACTTTGTTGAGTCTTTAGCTCAATAGTTAAAGCTACAATTGTACATATATTTTCTACTTAATTTTTTATTTTATTTTATCTTATTTCATTTTATTTTATTTTGGTACCGGGGTTTGAACTCAGGATCTTGTGTTTCCCAGGCATGCATGGCACCATGGATTTACATCCCTGGCCCTGTACTTATATTTTTTATGACACATACAGCCCATGGTCACTGTAGAGAAATTAGATTGCATTAAGCATGGAAATGTATATTAGGAGTAAAAACAAAAGGAGAAAAAGCACACATAATTCCAGAGCTAAATGCTGTTAGATTTAAATGCATATTTTAAGAGATTATTTTTTATGCATGGTTACATGTAGTATTGAAATGGGATCATACTCTATAGTTTTGTGACCTTCACTTTTTACTCAGTAATTTATTATAAATATCTTCAAATGTATATCACTATTATCATCTGTAATAGCCTCATAATTAATCTATTGCTCTAATGGTAATATCGACCTAAATCTATTATCTATTCTATTCTCCTCTATTATTTTGTATTTACTTTGTTCCTATTTCCCCTCTACCATGGGCAAAGCTTTGGTCCTCTCTGCACATCCATCTGTATGACTTTCTGTCATGCTGATTCAAAGAGCGTGTGTATTTATCTTGCTTTTGACAAACTTGCCAAGTATCTGTCTAGCATGTTGTCCTGATTAGATTCCCATTGGCAGCAAATGAATGTTGCAGTGCTGGGAGTGATTTATTTTTAATGTGCCATCTGACAGAAAAAGAGGACATCTTCCTTTTTTACTCTTTATTTGCTTGGGGTGAGGTAGATTTTTCCATGTATTAATAAAAATTCACTTTTTGACTGTGAATTTGCTTGTTCATACCCATTTTCTCTATTTTGGGGGCAAAAATCTTCCTTTTTCTTACTTATTTTTACAATTTTTTCATGTTATAATTTGCCTATAAAAGATGTTGTAATATTTTATGAATATATATGGTATCCTTAAAACTTTTTGATATATGAAAGTTAGTTAAATTATTGTATTCTTCTTGCATGCACTTAGGAAATTGTTGGCATACAGAATGCTCAGAACAGCCATCCATTTATCCTTAAAGAAATAAAATATTCACATGTATTTTCTTAGAATATTTTCTTGACTTCATTTTTCACATTTAAATCTAGAATTTATTCTGGCATGTTACAAAGGCAGATCTTGAGGTTTTTTCCCCCTAATTAATTTCAAGTTGTCTCAATGCAATGATTGATTAACTTATATTCTATATATTGATAAAAATGTTACCTCTAGCAACTATCAAATGTTTATAGACAGTTTTACTTCCTTGATATTATGTTCACTTTCACTGGATTCTCTTGTGTTCTGGTGCTAATTAATTAATTATTTTAATTATGGCTGAAATTTCTCCTCACTCTTATTGGCTTTTCTCCACAAATTTTATAGCTCTACTTACTTGTTTATTTATGTGATGCCTTAAAATAAGAAATGAGGGAGAAGATAACTGAGGAGCTGCCCTTTAGGTGTAGACAGTGCAAGGTTGGAGAAATGCTGATGTTTTTGTGGGTGAGTGATTGGACAAGTTCATGATCTTGCTTTCTCTGCCTTTTTGAATGTGTGAAAGTGCTTAAAACACAACTTTAAACAAATAGGTAAATTGTTCATATTGGAATATATTATTGCAACTGAATGTGATTTACTTTTCAGAAATATGTTATTTTTTCTTCTCCTTGAAGTGGGTTTTATTTCTCTTAATCATTCAAATAATCTTCTACAGTATCCTAGGGTACACCTGAGAATTTGGCAAGTGTGGGCCCTCAGAGGCCCTTAGGCTGGTGGGCATCAGGATGTGGTCTTTGGCTTCACAGTGCCACTTGTGGCCTAGGTGCATCTTGCAGGGACCTGTCCTCCATGTTGTAGGTGAGGTCTCAGAGATGATCCATTGGGACATCTCTGTGTTCCTGGAGAAATTCCCTCTTTTTCTATTCAGTGGTCTCCTGTTTAGCAGGATGTTCTCCTTTTCCATTTTCTTCTGGTTGGCCTTATCTAAGATGGCAATTCTTACCATCCCCAGTTTATCTGCTTCTTCTTAAGACAGTGTTTTGACCTGGACAGAGGGAGGCATGCCTTTAATGTCAACTATGCAGGAGGCTGAGGCAGGAGAATTAGAGGTTGTACGTTAGTCTGGGAAAATTAGAGACTGTCTAAAAAATTAAAAGGGTGATCAAAGGGATAGGATATATTTCATTGAAAAGGCTCTGAGATTAATCTGGGTTGAATTCCAAGTACCATTAAAAAAAAAAATCCCACTCCAAGCCTGAGCTTCCAGAGCTTTCACTTGTGTTATATAACCTATTTTTTTCTTTCTGTTTCCTTAAATTTTTTTCAATAAGATTTTTACATCATTTTAAAAATACTTTCCTTAGCCGGGTGTGGTGTCTCATGCCTGTAATCCCAGCACTCGGGAGGCAGAGGCAGGAGGATTGCTTAGTTCAAGGCTTGCCTGGGCTACATAGCGAGCTGAGGGCCAGCCTGAACTGCAAAGCGAGACCCTGTCTCAAAAGGCAAACAAACAAACAAAAAAATACTTTCCTTAGTTTTCTAAACAAGTGAGCATGAAAAACTAAAACAATCTTCATTCTTAATTTTTCAGGAGTGGGTACGTATATGTATGGCTATCAATCTCCAATTCTTGGCATACAGGAAGACAGGAATTTATGACTAATCACCATATTTAACTTTAATTTTGTTTCTTTTTCCTTTTTTTTTTTTTTTACTTTTTTGGGTGGTTTGTCAAATATAATGTTCTGTGATGTTCAGTGAAGAACTTGCCTCCTCATATTGAATTTATAATAAGCACTTCAAAAATTTTGGTAACTAGACTGGAAACAGTGGGTGTCTTGCTCTGTTTCCGAGTTTCATGAGAATGTCTAATCCTCATCATTGTGAAGGACATTGGCTATTGGAGGAAGGCATGCCTTACAGTCTCATTTTATTGAATCTTAAAAAAACCATGACTCAGTGTTGGGTGTTTTCTATGTGCTTGTGGACAGAAATAAAAAGAATTGTGTGTTTTCTTCCTTGATTCTCTCTATTTCTTACTATTAAACTACTCTCACATTCCAAAGCAGGAAAGCCTCTTGGGTAGTCTGGATTTTGTTTTGTTTTATAGAAACTCCCAAAATGAAGGCTACTTTTTCATGACTTCAATATTGTTATACTTGTTCTATTGCTTCACAGTGAATTTGGGAGAAAGGAAAGTGAGAAAAAGGGAATAGAATTTCTATCACACATTGGGAGTTTGGTTTACCCTAGACTCATAGCTACAATAAAGTTAATGTTTACTCACTATACTTAAAATATGGAAAAGTACCTTTTCTTATTTTTCTATAACCAATCTGTTAGCTCTAGAGCCACTGTGACATCTCATGAGGGAGAAAAAAACCTCCAAAACTGTAGTTCTTTGAGTAGTTAGTACAGACTTTTTGAAATATTATTTCAAAACCTGCTTTTGTTCTCTTTAGTGGGTCCTAAAAACATCAAAATGTGTTCACAGCCATGAGAGCCAGTAAGAAAACTTTCTTTGCATCCATTGCTTCACCTGCAAACTAGGTATTAAAGTAGCAGCTATTTTACGGATTTTGTGAGATGTTGAATTAGTAGATACATCTTATATGACTGGAACATTTCCTGGTATACAGTAAATGTTTGGTAAATGCTTTTAATTATAATAAATATTGTTATAGCTTTGGCAGGGAGGTAAACTCTCCTTGTGCTATTTGTCACTTGAGTGCTCTTGGAATGAGCTGGCTTCTGTTTCTTCTGTCTTCTCTTTTAAAGTAGGAAGCTGATCTAATACTCTTCTACTCCTTTGTAAAAGATAGGGATCACTTTCAGGAATCTCAGCTGTCTGTGTTTTCCTGTTAGCTGGCACCCAACTCTTGAAGGGCCTAATGATCTCTCATCTCAGCAATATTTAAGACTAGGAACATCAGTAGTATTGTTACTATAGCGTAGTGTCAGATTGTCTTTGAGGTGGGAGGATTTTAGAGAAGCTGGAATGTCCAAGTGTCTTTCCTTTTGCAACTTGGATTTAAGAGATTTAAATTTGATTTTATTTTACAATTTGATTTAACTTGTATCAGTCCTTCAGTGAATGAAAGAGATTTTTAAAGATAAAATTCCAACTTCCCAAAGATTACTACTCTTTTGAAAAACTGAGATAAAAGGTAGACAGATCATCAGGATAAAAAAAATCATTTTCCATTTCTATTAAGATATTCATCAGGGGCCAGAGGATTAGCTCAGTGGTTCCAGCTCCTGCCTCGCAAGCTCAAGGTCCTGAGTTCGATCCCCAGTAACCACATACAATGCTGGGCGTGGAGACTCATGCCCACCAACAATCAACACCGCATACCACAATGCCAGACCTGGTGGCTCATGCCTGTAATCCCAGCACTCAGGATGCAGAGACAGGAGGATTGCTGAGTTCATGGCGGCTTGCCTGGGCACCATAGTGAGCTCAGGGCCAGCCTGAACTACAAAGCGAGACCCTGTCTCAAAAGCAAAATAAATAAATAAATAAATAAATAAATAAATAAATAAATAAATAATAAAAATAAAAAAGATATCAATTTGAAAATAGTCTTTATGGGGTTTTGTTGTCATGTGATCCCACATTACCCCTTGTCACCATTATGAATGGAGTCTAATTTAGGGTTCCAGATGGGTACCCCTTGAATAGCAGATATTAAGCACTGGCTTTAGTTCTAGTGCCTGGGCTCTGAGCAGCCATGAGGCAATTGCAAGCATTATGGTCAGACCGAAGGAACCTTTTTCTCTTCCACTTGCCTTTTGTCTATACTCAGAAACTTGAATTGTGGAGAGACTAAATGGCTGCTTAGAGCTGACAATTAAAAGCAGGTGTTAAATAAACTTTTTGCTGAAAACTGATAGGCTTTATTTTGAGGCTATACCACGAGTCTTTGAAGAGAGAACCATCTCAGGGAACAGGATTTTAAAAATCCTCACATATAGGTTTGACATGCTCATTTGACCTTACTGAGGTTAGTAACTAAAAAGCTGGCCAGAAACTAAAGGTGAAGTTTTGTACCACACTTGAGTGTGCTGAGGATGGCTTTGTGGCAGTGGAAAAGCAGAATCATAATCCTGGGAAGAATGCATTGGAATAAATCAGTAGTGTAGCATAAGTAAAATCAGACTCTCCTGGAACACCCAATACTTGCTTACTAGAAGGAGAGAAAGATCAAGCATGAGTCAGGGCTCTTAACTCCCTCATATGGCTGTACAGTACATCTTGAACTCTTCAGACCTTCAGTTGAAAGGATAAATTAAAACTATAGTATATCTGGGTTCATGGAGCTCATCAAAGCCCTTGGTGGTAAAGGTGTCTCAGAGGGTGGAGTAATACAAAACTATCATTCAGAAGCACTTTCTTTGAATTGAGTACAGTACCTGATATGTGGTAACACCCATGTTCATCAGTCTGTGTAGCCTTCTTCATTGTGGATTTCAATATCCACTTAGTTTAGTAATGAAATTGACATTCAAAAGGGTTCATTTATTCCTGATGGCTACAAAATTAGGAAATGGCCACAGCAAATTTGAATCTAACTATAGCTATTTCCAAAACTCATTATATGCTCCTTATTAATTTTGCACTTTTTTCATCTTTTCCATAGTAACATCTCATGTGTAAATTATGCTTTTTAAGAGTTATCTATAAACTTTTTTCAGAAGAATGAAAGGACTTTAAGAAAAGTACTTTACTAATGAGATGATTTGACATCTACTGCATATAAATGTGAAAGAAAAAGAATATATTAAAAATGAGCAGATGAATATTTTCACTTCTACCTTAATAAATCTCAACTTTGTTGCTTGTTACTTTTAACGTCTATAACAAATTACTAAGATAGTAAGAATTTTCAAAACAAGAATTTCATATTCTTTGTTCAACATTTTCCTGCTGTCATTTTTACTTTTGACATTAGAAATCCTTGCTTTTCTTTCACTGATTAAAACTTTGCCATTTGGATCCATCTAAAACAGTGTATGTTCAATTTTCAGTCCGTCTGGGTTTAACGACTTTCACACAGTGGGCTGATTCCCTTGCGAGGATGCTAATGGGTTGTTGCTTCCTAAGAGGCAGAAAATTGATGTTTGGGTTTCTACTTCTAGTCTGTAGTTTCTTGGTTGTGTTATTTTCCTTCTTTATGTTTCTTCTAATTAACAAAGTGTCTCTCCATTTCATGCCTTGCTTTTCTTCTGTTTGTGTTCTCTTCAGGCAGTGACTTCTTCATAGCAGTTGTTAATCAGGAAGAAAAGATGGCTTGAGGGATCTTTCTGAGTCACTTGATGCTGGGATAAAAGTTGTGCTGCTGAGGTCCAACTTTTAGAGGCCTGCCCTGAGTGATGTCTGCAGGATGCTCTACCAACTCCCATCTTTCTCTCTTTTTTTTTTTTTTTTTTTGAGACAGTCTCACTTTGTAGTTCAGGCTGGCCCTGAGCTCACTATGTAGCCCAGGCAAGCCTCAAACGCAGCAATCCTCCTGCCTCTGCCTCTCGAGTGCTGGGATTATAGGCTTGAGCCACCATGCCTGGCCCATCTCTTTTAATATTATTATTTTTTTCTGCGAACTCTCATTTTGCTCAAAAAAATCTAGGCCAGTAATATTAAGTCTCAGAGTAATTCATTTGTCATTTTTAAGGGATATATTCAGATGAAAACTAAAAATTAGGATTCATTTTACATTGATCTAGGAGCAACTGAAGAACAAAGGGATTTAATAACTTAATAAACTCACTGGAAATTAGAATTGATAGTTTTTCTTGTATAGCTCAAGTTGAGAGAGGTGTATAGAACTGAACTCAGGATCTGTGACATGGTATTTTCTTCTCATCTCTGTCTCCCACTGTTTTTGTCTCTCTCTGTCCCTGTCTTGCTCCCCACCCCCATTTATCTGTCCATGTGTCCACTCATCTCCCAACTACCTGTCATCTGATGCTTTCCTTGTTCCAGCTGGGGAGGCAGAATGGTTTGTGTTTCAGAACTGAGCTGGTCTCACAAAAGAAAAGGCCAATTATGACTTATAATGCCCAACTGTAGACTGCAGCCGGCCTGCATCTCACAGCCTTCCTTGCAATACCATGTTAACACTTCTCACGTTTAAAACTATTGCAACGTGTGGATTTTGATATGAGACTTAAAAAACAGTATAAAAACTGAACGTCCCAGTGACTCGATAAACTCCACGTTTCTTTAAAGGTAGTGAGCGGCTTAAACCAGGGAGTTTACGAGGATCATCTTGTGATCATCTATTTGCCTTCTTGATGACTCAGGGATCTTTGCCCTGAGTGTCAATGGACACATCACAGCGTAGTCGGTGATGACACATCCCTTGCACACGGGGCTCAGGGTTGGCAGGCCCCCAGAGGCTCCTTGCACACGGGGCTCAGGGTTGGCAGACTGTGCACCACGCTGTGATTCCCAAGACAGAGCTGCTCTAGTCCCACCCTAGCGCGCAGGCCTGCAAGGGCATCGTGAATGGGGACTGGGTGGGAGTGTGCCTAGGATAGCTGTGGAAAGAAAGCGAGCTTTTGTTGTCCCTTCCTCCTGAGCAGGATGAAGCGAAAGCCAAAGTGCAGTGTTATCCAGCAACAGACCCGACCTTTGTGAGAGATGAAGCAGAAGGTTCCCGGCTTGTAATTAGGGCAGACAGCTGTGTTTCAGAGCACTGCGGGTACTTAAGGTGGGGGAGGCCCGAGAGCATGGAAGAAAACGCAGTGATTGATGTGCTACTGCAGGACTAAGCTGGATCACTTTGAAATGCTAGTCAAGGTGAGGGTTGAAAAGTGAGAACTTCAGTTGGCGTTTCCGGGGAAGAAGTGAAGACTTGAGCTACCCTAGAAACCAAACTGTGTACTTTTTTTTTAATTGAATTCTTTATTGGTACAATTTATATACATCTCAAAATCACATATAACATTGGGAAATTTGTACCAGTATATGCCACAAGTTAATTCTCATTTTTACCCATATCCCTACCCACTCCCCCCCTCCTCCCCCCCTCCTCCCCCCTTATACATGCTCTTTTATTTTCTTTCTGTATCATATTTATTC
>PVIC010055333.1:0-11268 GCA_004025085.1 Thryonomys swinderianus
TTTTTTTTTTAAACCTAAAGTCAGGCATTCTCAAAGGAGCAACAGAGTGGGGGATGAGGACATCTTTAATGGTGCAAAGATAGATATTATTTATGGGAGCAAAAGTTCCGAAGGGAAAGAGGCCAAGATAAAAAGAAGTATGGAAATAGATAATGAAAGAGAAAAGGGGTGGTGATAAGTACACGATGACTGGAAACACAAAAAGTGATTCAATTTTTTATTTAATTTTAATGACAGATCATTACCCTTGCATAGATTTAAACATTAGAGATCCACCCTGCCTAAATCCCGGTGTGCCCTAGAAATACACTTTCACATGGAGCATCCCAAATCTTCAATGGGCTCACAAACACACGTATTTGTTCATGGAAATGTGCATTCTAATAGAGATTTTCTTGGATGTCTTCCATACAGTATTGTACCGACTGACCCTTTTACTCTGAGAGAAAAATAAAATGGCTGACAGACAGGTGGGATACCTGTCCAGGAAGTTGGCCATGAGCAGTTTTTCTCAGCCCAAGCAAATTCCTCCACGGACGACCCTGACCTGAACTGATGCCCATTCCAAATATTATGTCTCCCTTATCCATTCCTTTTTGACAGACCCCACCCTGAAATGATGCCCACTCCAAATATATATCTCCCTTATCTGGCCGACTTTACCCTAATGTTTTCTTACCCTGAGTTTGAACTTGCTGTAGAACAACCAGCAATAAAATGTAATCAGTCAACTGCTTGCTATGCTTTTGTACTCAGTTTCTGCTTGCAAACCCTATATAAACTCTCGAAGAACAAAAGACAAGTAAGTGGCCCGGTTCTTCGAGGAATTATACCAACCAGGCCAGTCGATGTAATAAAGTTTGCTTTCTGCCTCCAAGTCCAGGGTGCCTGCCTTTCGGTGTTTCGGCTTTTGCCCTGTTTGTCGTCCCACAAATACTGAATTCTCCTTTCCACAACTCCCAAGTTTAAAATGCCCATCATCAGGAAGGCCTTCCACCACTGACTCCGGATGTGGTCCACCTATGTAACCGCCCGACTCCCGCGCTCCCAACTGTATGTAGTCAAACCGCTGACTCTCGGAGGCCAACCTCCCGCGCGCTTCGAGCTCACTGGCTCAGTGAGACGCTGCTCAGGAGGGGAAAACCCGCCTCCCACATTCCGATGGCCCAAGGGCCGATCAGTCGGCAGCTTGAGGCAGACCCAATTGGGCTATATACTCGCCAGTCAAACTCTTCGGCTGCACAGCTCCAAAGAACCTGCAGGGATAAAACATCCCGCCCCCTGTTCTTCTATTGGTTGGCCCGACCCTTCGCTGCCCCTTCACTATCCCCCCCACCCCACGATCCATTCATTTCACACAATAACGGGCCCAACTAGGGCCGGTTCAAGACCTTCTGTGCATAAGCAAGACTCTCTGCCACTTACCTGGGATCGAGAGTGATCACTCACACTAACGCCCGCCCTGATCCTCTGTGGTGAGACTGCACCACAGGCCACTGCCGCCGCTGCCTTCTGCGCAACGCCAACCGCCCGCCAAAACGGATCCTTCCCTGCGCTTGCGCAACCAATCCTGGAACTGGACCCTTTCTCCGCCCATAACGCCTGCGCAAAACAGGGCACAAATCCCGCCACCACGCAGGCGCCTTACGTCCACTGCCTGCTCTCGCCCGCCATTTCACGTGTTCCAAATGGCAGGCGGAACTTCTTACTACGCCTGCGTAAACTCGCCATTTTACTACACATGCGCTCAATTGGTGGTCGAGGCAAAAAAAAAAGTTTTGTTAGAAACTACTTTCCTAACCTGTAGTATTAACGACCTTCTGTAAAGCTAGTGGAAGGTAATATTTGGCACGTAAAGGATTAAAAAAGTGTTTAAATGCCTGAGATCATTCAAATATGAATGATTGGTAAGGTAGCCAATCAAATTGAGCAACACTAACATTCTTTGGGAACCAATGGATTTAGAGGGGTGGAGCCTTCGTAGACCGCCCAGAGGAATGACGTCTAAGGCCGTATGCGCATCGCATACCAATAGTAGGGGTAAATTGTTTCAAATACCCAATGAGAATCGGGTAGGGGCGGAGTCTGCCAATGCCGTAAGCGCGGAGGCGGGATAAAAAGGCGAGAAAGGAGGTAGGCTGCTGAGTACGTTCGATAGCTCACTCCTTTCTGCTCGTGGTTGTCGCGGAGGAAGCATCGTTAGTCTTTCCGTCGTTGCCGTCATGTCAAAGTCGGAGGTAAGCTCGAGTATTTTGTCACCTCTTTCTTGCTCTTTTCCGGAGTTCGGTAGAATGTAGTTTGGTTACCTAACTCGTAGCGACGCTTTCAGCTGTTTGTTCGGTCCCAGCTAGGGCCTACTCCCAAAGTTCAGGTCGCCATTTTGTCCTCGCCCTCGCCATGAGGCTGTTCCCCGCCAACCATTAATTATTGTGCCTGGATAGTTACTCGTGGCCAAACTCACGGGTGTATGCAATATGTTTTATACTCACCTTTTTACGCGAGTATCTAAAAAGAGTTACTGCTGTGTTTTTTGCGACGCACCCTCCTGCCCTGGCCTTTTGTTGTGCCTGCGTCCGGAGTGAAGTAGGGACGCATGCGCTTGGGGCTGCCCAGCCCTCAGCGCAGCTACCCTGGAGGGAGAGAAGCACGTGTTTTGATGGGGCCTGAACGAACAATGAGTGGTTCTTAAGTTGGTGGCTGCTTTTGCTTTTTCAAAATGTTTCGCTTCTAAATACTCTCTTCCTCCACCCTAGTCTCCTAAGGAGCCAGAACAGCTGCGGAAGCTCTTCATCGGAGGGCTGAGCTTTGAAACAACAGATGAGAGTCTGAGAAGCCATTTTGAGCAATGGGGAACACTCACGGACTGTGTGGTAAGAAGTGGGAGGGACAAAAGGCCGTATAACTAGCTGATTGCCTTTGCTTATCTGGCTGTAATTACTGTCCGAGCATTTTACACACGTAGTTTGTAGAATAACGAAAATAGTGCCGGGCCTGGTGGCTCGT
The DNA here is from genome assembly GCA_004025085.1 of Thryonomys swinderianus. Classification (NCBI taxonomy): domain Eukaryota; kingdom Metazoa; phylum Chordata; class Mammalia; order Rodentia; family Thryonomyidae; genus Thryonomys; species Thryonomys swinderianus. The sequence continues at coordinate 3,004 of PVIC010055333.1, forward strand.
GCCTGTAATCCCAGTACTCGGGAGGCAGAGGCAGGTACAAAGTAAGACCGTCTCAAAAAACTTTTTAAAAAAAAAACCTGGACAAGAATAATTTGGCAAAGGAACTTGCTTTGTTATCCACTATTTAAAGTTGACCTAAATGGAAAGGTATTGACTACAGGCCTCAAAATGTCTTGTGGCCACACTTGAGATAGGAATAGCACCAGCTTCCTGGTCAGGCAATTTGTTAATGAATTGACTATTCGCAGGTAATGAGAGATCCAAACACCAAGCGCTCCAGGGGCTTTGGGTTTGTTACTTATGCCACTGTGGAAGAGGTGGATGCTGCCATGAACGCAAGGCCACACAAGGTTGATGGAAGAGTTGTGGAACCAAAGAGAGCTGTTTCAAGAGAAGTGAGTGATTCTAGCCCTTTTGGTGCTGTGTTGTTAGTACTGATAATAGATTTGTGAGAGATTAAGCTTTTTAAATTCGTTGCATGTGAGGGAAAGTTTTACTTATCTAAATAACTTAAGTGGTTTCCTATCTGATAGGATTCTCAAAGACCTGGTGCCCACTTAACTGTGAAGAAGATCTTTGTTGGTGGCATTAAAGAAGATACCGAAGAACATCACCTACGAGATTATTTTGAACAGTATGGAAAAATTGAAGTGATTGAAATCATGACTGACCGAGGCAGTGGGAAGAAGAGGGGCTTTGCTTTTGTGACCTTTGATGACCATGATTCTGTGGATAAGATTGTCAGTAAGTAGCGAGCCAGCATTTACTAGGGGCTTTAAAATCATGTGATGTCTCAGCCCTAAGGTCTTCTTTGATTTTTTTTTTAATCTAGTTCAGAAATACCACACTGTGAATGGCCACAACTGTGAAGTGAGGAAAGCCCTGTCAAAGCAGGAGATGGCTAGTGCTTCATCTAGCCAAAGAGGTGTGTTTAATGCTGAGTTAGACCTTAACAGTGTAAGTTTGAGTTGCATACTATGGTTTAATATTTGTACTTAACTTTTAAGGTCGAAGTGGTTCTGGAAACTTTGGTGGTGGTCGTGGAGGTGGTTTTGGTGGCAATGACAATTTTGGTCGTGGAGGAAACTTCAGTGGTCGAGGTAAGTCCTTTTATAAATAAATGACTAAGTTTCATTTGTCTCTTTTGTAGCTGTCAGCCTACATTCTCAAAGTTACATTTTACCCGTGGTTCCTTCTGTTTCTTTTTTAGTTTTTTTTTTTAATTAGGCTGTGCTGTGCAGTTAATGTGAATTAAATCTAATTTGAAATGCTTCATTTTCTTAGGTGGCTTTAGTGGCAGCCGTGGTGGAGGTGGATATGGTGGTAGTGGGGATGGCTACAATGGATTTGGTAATGATGGTAAGTTTTAAAGGAGTGTGTAAGTAAGATTTTCTGGCAACCTATACCTTTAGAATAGGCTAGTAGAAACTAAATCTAGTGCATGACAAGCTCACCTTGGCCCATAATACGCATGCTGTGAAGAGGCCTTCAGCCGTTACACTTGAACATATATTTATTGTTAAATACTTTTGTCTTATTGAGAAGAATTGTATTCTTGTAGGTGGTTATGGAGGAGGCGGCCCTGGTTACTCTGGAGGAAGCAGAGGCTATGGAAGTGGTGGACAGGGTTATGGAAACCAGGGCAGTGGCTATGGCGGGAGTGGCAGCTATGACAGCTATAACAACGGAGGAGGCGGAGGCGGCTTTGGCGGTGGTAGTGGTAGGTATCCAGTGATCCAAGTACTTGGTGTAATAGCTAGATTAGCCTTTTAGGGTTTGTGCTCTTGCTGGAATTTGAAGCTCTTAAAGCATTGTGTGGTACACTGCATGGTACATTACGAGCAAGCTTGCTGTGCTACCTCCTCCTGGCTTTAAGCTGGGGCCGCCTCACTCCCGAATAAATAGATGGATAAGTGCCTAGTAGTGTCTTGAATTTGAGTTAGATTAGTACCCCTGTGACAGGGTAAAGTATCTGAACTTCTCTGGGACTTTAGGTACTTGGTCAGTCTATGTCCAAAAATTTGCTTGCACTGGACTGGGATGCATAAAGGCCTTCAAGATGGAGCGTGCTTGTAAATGCCACTAGGGAAAATTAAACATTGCGTCATGGTGAGTTGGGTTGATTGTTCTTAATGATGGATTATTCAATGTGTGAGTGTCTTACAATAGCGTACAAAGGATTTTGAGCACCAGTTAGGGAAAAGGGAAGGCAGCTAATGTAACTTTAGATTCTGAACACTAAACACAGTTGGGCACTATCAGTCATCATCTCCAAGTAATGGATAAAGGCCCTTTTCCATTTCTAGGAAGCAGTTTTGGAGGTGGTGGAGGCTACAACGATTTTGGTAATTACAACAATCAGTCTTCAAATTTCGGACCCATGAAGGGAGGAAACTTTGGAGGCAGAAGCTCTGGGCCCTATGGTGGTGGAGGCCAATACTTTGCCAAACCACGAAATCAAGGTAAAATACGATGTAGTAGGGAATAGTCTAGAGGGCTAAGTTAACCAAGTACTGGCAAGAAATAACATTAGCTCATCCTGTTAGTTGTGTGGGTGTGGTTAATAAAAAAGTTGCACTTCAAAGTCACCCAACCTGGTGATTTGCAATTGAATTAAATCACCAGACTGGTAACCTTTTGTCCCTTTAGGTGGGGATTATTTTGAATAGCTCATTTCATGAGTATGGGCGTTACCTTAATAGCACAATCACTTCTATGAAGTCATTACTTGCAAAACCTAAACAAGATTTTTATTTCAGGTGGCTATGGTGGCTCCAGCAGCAGCAGTAGCTATGGCAGTGGCAGAAGGTTTTAATGCCGCCAGGTAAGCAAGCACCTTTTTGTGTGTTGAGTTAAATTTTCATAATTGCTGATAAACCCAGTAGCCCTAATGTAGCTGAGCAGTGCAAAATAGTTAACATTATAATTGCAGTTAAATTGTGGATATTAATGTTCAGATCAGAAAATTTGTGGGAAACAACTTGCTGTTGGATTATAGCCTTGAGTCTTAATATGTTTAGATTAACAACTTTATTCCATATTGTTCAACAGGAAACAAAGCTTAGCAGGAGAGGAGAGCCAGAGAAGTGACAGGGAAGCTACAGGTTACAACAGATTTGTGAACTCAGCCAAGCACAGTGGTGGCAGGGCCTAGCTGCTACAAAGAAGACATGTTTTAGACAATACTCATGTGTATGGGCAAAAAACTCGAGGACTGTATTTGTGACTAATTGTATAACAGGTTATTTTAGTTTCTGTTCTGTGGAAAGTGTAAAGCATTCCAACAAAGGGTTTTAATGTAGACTTTTTTTTTTGCACCCATGCTGTTGATTGCTAAATGTAATAGTCTGATCATGACGCTGAATAAATGTGTCTTTTTTTTAAATGTGCTGTGTAAAGTTAGTCTACTCTGAAGCCATCTTGGTAAACATCCCCAACAGTGTGAAGTTAGAATTCCTTCAGGGTGATACCAGGTTCCATTTAAAATTTCCTCAATTAATTGCTTGGGTAATGAAGCCTTTGTCTTCAGAAACCTTGGTGTAGTTGAACTGACAGTTACTGTTGGGACCTCTGCATTTGAACATTAAAAGGGTCACCCAAGCAAGCAGTCAGTTACTTGGTTATAAAAAATGATTGTTGGCACACCCTATACAACATCTAAATTGAATAATGGTACCAGATAAATGATAGCTGGGAATTAAGCTGTGTATCATCCATTATCATGTGTAATCAATAAACGATTTAATTCTCTTGAATGGAATGACAACTGTATGGATTTGGGACTGGCAGAGACTTGTGCTTTCCCTACCCATCACCCCTGATAAATGTTGAATGCTTCTCACAATACCAGTTCAGAGCTCTGCCAGAGAATAGCAACCAGCTACTGGCTAAAGCTGCCCCATAAATCCAAATTAGATGATTTTGGAAAGCCTTTTTTTTTTTTTTTTTTTTTAAGTTAAAAATGCCAGTAAAGAGTTTTGATTGACAGGTTTACAATTAAAGGAAAACTGCAGTTTCGCTGGGTTGTGGGTGGGTGGGTCTTCAGGTCAACCAACTATTTGGAAATTGAAGCCCTAGATAAAGACGAATTGTTTTCTGTATGATTTCATGTTCACTGCAGTTTTCCTTTAAATATGGCACAAGGTCGCACAACCATCTCAAAGTGTTAATTGTATAGAAATTCCAAACTATTCCAACCATTGTTATCTGTACAGTTTCTTTTGAGCCTTCCCTCTGGTGCTCTCTTAATTTTGGTGCCATTGTACTTAGCATAGATACTTGTTTATCAATAGGACTGTGTATTCCATCAAATGGGTGTGTTACTTGGAAGTCTGGGGAGGAGGGTTGGGGGAGGGGGGTAGGGTGGGGGTGGGGAAGCATGGACATTATTAGTTCCTTGATATTGGCTGAGTTTGCAATAGCAGGTGGAACCTTAACTGTTGAGGGAGTTTGCAGATACCTCAGGATTCGTGACAATGCCTTTAAAGATCCAGGAGATGTTCAGCTACTAGGAACTGCTAGCAAGCATAGCGCGAATGGCTCCGAGCTCAGACACTCTGCAGCTGAGAGTAGACACTTTATGGTATGTGGAGAACAGATAAGCCAGGGGCAGGCCACCGCACTCTCCATGAAAGCTAGGAGAGTGAAGTTTCAGTGACCATCGCAAGGAAGGAGGCAGACGAGAGTAAGGCACACCTGACTCTTAGGACTAGCAGTAAGAACCAGGAGGGAAGGTTTTATTGCTATGCTGGTAGGTAAGAACAGATTTTACTTATGTCCATTTAGTTAACCTAAAATCCAGATTTCTATTGCATTTTCCTTAATATATTGAGCCAAAACTAGTCCAGTTAAGCTGAACTTGGTTTTTGTGGAGATTGTTTAAATTGATACCCTATTGTTGGCTCCCCCAAATGAACTAAATGAGCACATTAATTCTATCATGAAAATATTTTTGCCCCTTGGTCCCATTTCATTAAAACCATGGCTCAAAGTAATGCATTAGAACCCTTTCCCCAAAATGGTGGGAGGGGGGTGGACCACTAATGGGAGGGAGGGGGGTTGTAGCTTCAGGATGGGCCTTGGTCTCAGAAAAGAGCTAGTTCTAAAGATTGTTTACTTTTCTAGGAGAGGAATCTGCTACAAGCTTATCAGCTGTTAATTTTTTTAAAAACTTCCCAAGTTGATAGCTAAAAGGTAAGTCTTTGTAAATTGATCAAGAGTGCTTTCTTTGTGTTTGAAACAGAATGACCACCTGTGGCTCAGGTATCTAGAAGTTCCCATCTACTCCAGTTCAGACTAAAGCAGCTAGTTAGGCTGGTGTGTCTGTAGGCCATTGGGAAGAGCCCCTATGTTCCCCAGTGCCTGACCACCAGCTGCTTCCCCGGGCTATACACCCCTTGAGATAAGGTCTTGTTAAATTGCAGGGGCTTGCCCTCAAACTTGTGATCCTGTCTCAGCCTCCTGAGTGACTTGTCATAGGGACACGTCACCGTCTGCAGGTTCTTTGTAGTTGAAACTGGCCCTGAATTCCCAGTGTACCCTGGCTGGCTTCAATCTTGGAGCAATCCTTCCTGCGTCTGCCACCTGAGTGTAGTATTACAGGTGTGAGCCACCACACCCAAGTGGAATTTTTTCTTTCTTTGTGTGAGGGGGTGTTGAATTTAGGACCTTGTGCTTAAAAGGCAGGTGCTGAAACCACTGAGTTCAGTCAGTCACTGGCCAATTTTTGAACTTCTGGGCCAAAATAGACTGTGGTCTAGGCTGGCTTTGAACTTAATTTCTCCTGCTCTCCCTGGCGCTAGAATTACAGGTACGTGCTACCACATTTGGCAGTAAAGGTCACCCAAATTAAAAAAGCTGTCTAGTGTGTGTTCACAATAATGAGAGATGTGGTTGTTCCAGCTTTCTGACTTTGCTTATGTAAAAATACTCCTCCTCTTTTGCAGGGAACATCCTTGTGAGGACAGCCTTTATCTGAGCCACTGTACTTCAGTCCCACTGCCATGCAGTTGGTTTTAGCTGTTTAACAGCTCTGATTAATCATTCAATTTTATGGATGGGTTTTTAAATAAACTGCTTTAATTCAGTGTATTTTCCTTGTCTGCCTTTATTGATGGTATAGCACTTGTTTCATTTCAAAGATTTGGGAGTGGAAATGCATCCATGGTGTATGTCTATTTGCTGGTAAGCTAAAATTTTTATGTGAGTTGCACGTTAGGCACAAGGTATCAAATAGGTGGTAGCTGACATTGTTTCAGAGACCTACAATGACATACACATTTAAAATGAAGGCCCATGTAGAAATTCACATTGTGCTACTCAGTCATGGTGTGATGGAACTGGTGCTCATCAGGAGTAATAGGCCTCAGTGTGCTGTGACCCGTGCTCTGCTGGGGTGTGTACAGCACCGGCAAGGAACATCAGGCTGTAAGACCTGCTGACCCTGAGTGGAGGTGTTTACATGTATAAGGGCACAGTGGGTCTCTTACTGGCTCTCAAGTCTCAGTTAAAAAATGACCACCAGGGCCAGAGATTTAGCTCAGTGGTTCGGGCACCTGCCTTGCAAGCTGTAACCTCATACAAATGCTGGGCATGGTAACTCATGCCCACCACCAATCAATACCACATACCACAGTGAGGGGCGTGATGGCTCACGCCTGTAATCCCAGCACTTCAGAGGAAGAGAGGAGGATTGCTGAGTTCAAGGCTCGCCTGGGCTACAGAGTGAGCTCAGGGCCAGCCTGAACTACAAAGCAAGACACTGTCTCAAAAAAGAGTCCATTTACATTTCCTACTCCCACTACTAGGGATTGAACTCGGAACCTTTTCTTGCAAAGACATTCACCAGTTCCCTGGCCCTGTTAATGTTCCTCTTATAACCCATGTCCTTCAATTATATAGATGAGATAGAAAAGTAAATTCTGTGTTTTCTATATATGCAAGAAAGATTGAAGGTAACCTTGTCGAAGTTTCTGCAGCCACTGGTCACATAACAGGTAATTTGTCACCCTTCAGGTTGGCACACTGCTACCAACTGTACCCCTTAGTATGGCTTCCCCAATGCAATGTGAATTTTAGAAAACTACAGCATTTTCTCTCTTCACTCTATCTTCAAAACTGGAACTTAACTAGGCAAATGTCTGAATTTACCTGTGAGTGAACTTTTACCTTTTGTGAATTTGCAGAGAATCAAAAAATCTTTGGTGTTTCTTAGGGAAAATACAGACAGCCCAAGACTGTCCTTTACATTTTGAAACAGAAGGAACATTCACAATCTTTTTTTTTTTTTTTTTGTGACAGGGTCTTGCATTGTAGTTCAGGCTGGCCCTGAGCTCACTCTGTAGCCCAGGCAAGCCACTGGGAACTCAGCAATCCTACTGTCTCTGCCTCCCGAGTTCTGGGATTACAGGCTTGAGCCACCACGCCAGGTACTGTGGTATGCAGTATTGATGGCTGCTGGGTGTGAGTCTCCACGCCCAGCATTATATGTGGTTAGCGGCGATTGAACTCAGGATTTTGCGCTTGCAAGGCAGGTGCCGGAACCACTGTGCTAACCCTCTGGCCCTGTTTTCATTCTTTAAACCTGAGCCAGAACTACCTTCTCGGAACCTGTGGGGCATAAACCTTCATACCCTTGTTTCTCACATTTTACTTTCAGGTCCCAACACTTAAGAGTGTTTGTATCAGAACTGGAGCTAGGTTTTCCTGTTGAAGCTTGTAAAATAGGACAGAGGGAGAAATTAAAAAAAAAAAAAAACCTCCAGAGAGGTTTGATTGGATTCGTGTGTGAGAGAGACAGTCTTCCTGCATAGTTCAGGGGGTCCTTGAACTCAGTGATCCTGCCTCAGGCTCTTCGATCCTGAGATTACAGGTGTGAGTCATCACTCCCAGTGGTTTAATTAAATTTCAGTGTGGTTAATGCGGGGTGTGGTGGTTTATGACTGTAATCCCAGCACTCGGGAGGCAGAGGCTGGAGGATTGCTGAGTTTCAGGCTTGCCTGGGCTACACAGTGAGCTCAGGGTCAGCCTGAACTAGGAAGCGAGACCCTGGCTCAAAAAAATTAATTTTGGGGGGCCGGAGGGTTAGCTCAGTGGTTCCGGCACCTGCCTCGCAAGCGCAAGGTCCTGAGTTCGATCCCCGGTAACCACATATAATGCTGGGCGTGGAGACACGCCCACCAACAATCAACACCGCATACCACAATGCCGGACGTGGTGGCTCACGCCTGTCATCCCAGCACTCGGGAGGCAGAGACAGGAGGATTG
>PVIC010055334.1:0-11266 GCA_004025085.1 Thryonomys swinderianus
AAAAAAAAAAAAAAGAATACAAAGAAATTCTGAAAATATATGGACACTAATTCCCAGAAAACAAATGGTTCTTAAACTCTGAATACAATGAATAGGTTTTTTTTTCTCCAAAAATATTTTCTAAAAAATTCTTTGAAGTGAGAGGAGTAAATTTAGTGGCGGATGACTTGCCTAACTTATGAAAAGCACTGACATTTACCACCCTGTGATTTCACCTGATCACTGTGCCCTCCTCACGCTCTTACGACAATAAACTTGCAGATTATTTGTTAAAAACCACTTATTTTAGGTTTTTTACGCACTTCAATATGCTGATTATAACAACAAAAATCCCTGTCCTTGTGAAACTGACATACTGCCTGTGTATGTGGGGATTTTACATATACACATGAAGAGAAAACTAAAAGAAAAAAAATGCAGAAGCCATTATTTTAATCTCTTAAATTTAACCTTGAATAGCTATTGTTTCTTCTGCTAAATTGAAACCATTCTGAAAGAAATATTTATATGGGATATGGTTTTCCTCTATTTCATATTTAACCACTAAATCTGCATTTTTCCTCTACTAGACAAAAACACCTAACACATTATATTTTAGTAAGATGATATTAGTTAAAAGGTTACTAGAAAATATGCTTGCAAAATTTACATGTATACTGAAAAGTGTAATATAAAATAAATATGTAAATCTAAACATGGCATATCTGGCAGTCATAGTATAATATTTTTTTGAAGTGAGGACAAGCTGCAATATAATTTGTGCTAGTTAACTAAAATTCTGACTTATAAAATCTAATTGCATACATGCTACAAAAAAGATTTCTGCCTAAAATCCAGATTAATGGCTTTGCAGAAGAACAACTATTATTTGTCACTTGTCGCTTGAGCAAGCCTTCGTATGTCTGACTTATGGTTGCCAGGGCTCGATTGTATACCATAATTTAATTCTCTAGGACACAAAAATTCAATTTACTTCCTTACTTACTGATACATGATATACCACAGTGGGTTACTGGTTAAAAAACTGGTTAAAATAATCGAAAACACTAGTTTCTTAAAAGAAAGGACTTGTGAAGGATTTGAGCTTTGCTCTCTAAGAATAAAATCAATTAGAAGAACAATTTACAAATTATTGAGAAATGTCTGCCTTTTACCAATTCAAAACTCTAAAAATAATTTGCAAAATTACACAGGTGATTTCAAGAATAAAGCATTGCTGTTTTGCAAAAACAAAAGAATGTAGTAAGATAGATAACTACAAGTATGATAATGCCAACAATTAAACCATTATATATTTATCTTTTATCTCCTCAGAACTTTGACAATACTTACTAAGTTAGTGTTTACTTAAGAGTTACTGGGAATGTAGTTCATTTATAGAGTATTCCTTATAGTCATAGACACATTGTTCAACTCCAGAAGAGTAAACAATAAAAATTTTAAAACACACAAAAACAGGACAGATTTATAATATTACTCTAAACACAAAATAAGTGTTTTTTACAAGTTTAGATGTACATCTCTCAAAAGGACAGATGCAAAACAAATCCAAATCATGTGACACCTTTACAGTTTTATCAAGATAAAACATCACTTAACCAGAAAAAAGCTCTACAATGGAAGGTATGGCCCACAGCCTTGTACAATACATGGTCTTGCTTTGTTTTGGAAATATAATTAGTTGTTAAAAATCTTTACTGTTTGGCTTCTGTTGAAAAGTTGAAAGACTGGTAGAACTAGTCTAAATATTGGAATGGATTCATTCAGGGGCCTTTGACAAGTGCCTTACTGCCTACAGTAAAGCTCCACTGGCAGGCTCTCTCTCACTTAAGCTGCTTTATCTACCTGATTCCAATAGGTATTAAGGTTTCAATCCCCAGAAAGAGCAAAAGTATAAACTAGGCCTTGGATGTGTTTGAATCTCAAGGTTTTGGTTCAATTTAGTCACTCAGTAAAAGGAGAAAAAGGACGAGGCAGGTAACTTCATTCAAGTTCACGTGCAAGGACCTAGGAACTGGTACAAGCACCATCTCTAACATTTTAAAGGGTAAGGACTTAGATGAAACTTAATGGCTGAGTAGTCAAATTTGTATCTTCCTTGCTCTGTCCTCATATCTAACTTTGATTGGTTTTCTCCATAGGTGTTCACAGCCCATTATCTAGTTTCTGGCAATAAAGGACTATCTTATCACGAAAAACTTTGCTAAGACAAACTCATGTGATGCTGGATCAGTGCTCTAACAGTGTGCGATAACTGTGCAGACTCTTCTAACTAGCAGTGTGAGTTCATTCCGGGTTCTTTTTACCTGTAGGAGGGAACTGCTTCAAAAGCAACACCCCCTTGCCTGATGCGCCAAAAATGAAATTTCTCCTAACAGCAGATATGAATCCTGACCTGATAGGTGACACTGGAAATAAAAGTGCAGCATCTCATGAAAAAGTGTCTGTTTGCTGGCCCCCCACTGAGCTTAGCTACTACTGTGCCAGCAAAGTGGTCTCTACATTGATTGGAAAATTTTTCATTATTGAGTTAATGAGCCATCCGTCCACACCTGGAATCTTTTTTAAATGTATAAAAACATTCAAACATAACAGCAGGAATTCAGTTAGTTTCTTCCTCCCCAAAACATGCAACATTATAGACAACATGTAGGATTTTCCTAACAATCTGAGCTTGAGGCTCCTATCATTAAACTCGGTTTCTGCTTGTTGTGTGGGTATATCATTACAGTCCTATCTCATATATTTTCAATTCTAAAACAAAGGACAGCAGCATCTGGGGGAAAAAAAAAATTGTATCTTTGGAATGTGACCTAAGTACGTGTGAAAACAAGGTACTCCCTGGACACAGAAGTTTTAATTTTGAAACATTCCTAAATTTGTTATCTACTTAAATTATACTACTAAATTATGATAATAAATCAAACCCAGAGTACTGGAAAGTCAGAGAAAATGACAAAATAGAACTCTTGGACAATCAACACAAATACAATCCTTTTGTCAAGATTAAGATGTTAACCTTCTGAAGCACACTACAAAAGCAAGAGAATGACATGCTTCTATTCTCTGGTAGTGAGCTTCTTCCCCTACCTACCACTTTATTAGTAAGTATAAATGAGATCATTCCAAGTACACATAAAACTAATTGTGAAATTCTACAATATTTTTTCAACTGTATTAGACTAAAACCATCTTTGTATTTTACGTTCATTTCTCAGACACTGTATTCTTCACAGATTTTTATATATCAATATATTTTTAGGCCAAATACAATAACTACCACTATCAACTGGCTATGAAATTTTCATTTTTTAGCTCCATATTAACTTCTAGCCTGATCTAAAAATTACCAGTGATGTTATTTTCCTACAGAAATAATATTTAAGACTATAGAAATAAGAGATACCTGTTAATCAACAAGCTAATTAATAAATGATAGTTCTAATTACTTCATTGGACTCCCTGAAGTATATTTACTTCTTTCAAAATCAGGTCTCTGGGGGCTGGGGAATTAGCTTGGTGATTCTGGCACCTGCCTTGCAAGCACAAGGTTGTGAGTTTGATTCTCAGTACCAAAACAAACTCAGGTCTTTCTTGAAAAATAGGCTTAGTACTATTCCTAGATCTAAACAGTTTTTATGACCTGGGATTGTGGCCTGGCGATAGAGAGTGTGAATAGCATGCCCCAGACCGTGGGTTAAAACTGTGGGTTAAAAATTTGAAACAGTACATAAGAAAATATCCTTACCTCTTTTTTTTTTTAATGTATGGACAAAGTTATTTTGTTTCTGAAAATTTTCATATTATAAGGAAGACATGTATTGTTAAAAGAAATAACATTAAAAAGCACTACTAAAACAAATGTTTTAGAAGACAAAAGTTTTAGGCATTTTAGAATTGACTACTTCAGAAGTAGACAAAACTAAAGATGAAGTAAAAGTCACTAAAAACCACTTTACATTTTGCTGGCATAAATATGGCCAATAGATGTAAAATATATAGAAAGATCAATTTTGTTCCCCAAGGCTTATTTAGAATTACTTATTTTAAATTTATGTAAAATATAAATTGAGACATGTAGCTCTTTCGATACCATGTAGCACTAAAGCAAAAATTTCTCAGGTACTAAAAGAACTCAACACCAATGTCTAAAAAATATTCTAGCCACTTTCACATAAGGAGGATTGTATTTGCCGTTCAAGTTCTCCGAGATTTAAGAAACAGAATTTTAGATCAAGTCTTACCTTCTGTATTCGTTAAGAAGCTGATTATAATGATGAACCACAGACTTCGCATTCTGCAACCAGAAGACACCATTATTGATCCTTTTAAATATTTTCTTTGTATTCCTTAATGAACCTAGTTATAAATGCCCAGCTTCATCGAACCCAGCATTCTGCATCATCGATCCTCATATCTGAAAAACAAACAAATCCATCATTTATTTTCCAGTCTCACAATGTCTCAAAAAATGTAAAACTAACTATTCTCCTTTCTTCCTTCCATAAGTACAAATATATTCTGATTTTACATCAAGTATGGAAGCTGTTCCTATACATTGAATACCTGAGACTTACATTCCGACAATAGAGACAATAGTCACTCTTATAATCAGGACACACAAATTTATGGAATTAGTATATAAATTCTTAACATAGGGTTCCCTAGAAAAGCAAAGACAGTAATTCTAGGATAACACATTTTTATCTCCATACCATATATTAGCCTATCAGAGATTAGCTTTAGTACATAATTCCTCAGAAAGAAAATGTGAGGAAGCCATATATATTTTTTTTATTTCTAATGATGGTAATAGTACTTATTTTATCCAGCTGACATGCACCTTGGATTACAAAGGTAATAAGTTTATTTTTTATACAAAAATGTACTACCACTGTTAACCTATGAGTTTCATTTATACAAGCACAAGCATTCCAAAAAAAGCCACATTCCAGAATATCATACACAAATTATAATTTATGACTGCTAATTACTCAGAGAGGAAGCAGTTATGTAAGTGATAGTTTCACAACTATTCTTCATATGCTACTGTTTTTCAGAGTGAGGTATAACATAAGATTAAACCTACATACCTCAGTACAATGAACCCAAATTACAAACTCTAAGTACTAATCACTGAATCTATAAGATGTGAATTAAAACAAGTGGACAAGGGGGCAGGAGGGTTAGCTCAGTGGTTCCAGCGCCTGCCTCGCAAGTGCAAGGTCCTGAGTTCGATCCCCGGTAGCCACATACAATGCTGGGTGTGGTGACTCATGCCCACCAGCAATCAATACCACAATACCACAGTGCCAGGCGTGGTGGCTCACGCCTGTAATCCCAGCACTTGGGAGGCAGAGACAGGAGGACTGCTGAGTTCGAGGCTTGCCTGGGCTCCATAGTGAGCTCAGGGCCAGCCTGAACTACAAAGCAAGACTCTGTCTCAAAAAAAAAACAAAACAAAAACAAGTGGACAAGGGACACCATACCTGGCTCAACTCTTAATTCTGACCAGCCCTCACAGGCTCAGGTCTCCAGACTGGAGAAAGCACAAAAACCTCAGGCACATGACTTAGTCAAAGCTTTTTTTGGTCACTAAAGTTACATGGCACAAGATCATTTCCTGAGTTCTGTCAAAAGATTCTATCTCTTTCTAAGTCAATGTGAAAAGTCACGATGATAACGTTAGCCTTGTAATAGACATAAAAAGAAAGTATCTTCCAAATGTGACTATTTTCTTGAGCTAGACTCTGAGGGCAAAGAAAGCACAAATTCTTCCTTGAAAGGAACACCTTACAATTTCTTCATATTTGCTTCCAAGTATTTTCCTCTGAGTAATATTCCTATTGAGTTTTCTCTGGCCACCCTTACCAAGCTACAGCTAAAGTTTTATGAAGTAGGGCAGAGAAGAGATACCTACCCTCCCCATTCCGAGGTTGCATAAATGTCTCAAATAAGACAATACTTTAATAATTTAGATGCCATTGTTAAACCATAAAGATAATGAAGACAGCAAAGTTTTCCTGGCAACTCTTGAGTTCTCTTTCACATCAGCAGAACTATCTGGCATTTACTACATGCTTCAGTGTATCAGAAGAGATTATACTACCAGCTTACCATTATGTATGAGCAGTTCGCTATAATGCAACTTCAATGGAAAAGCAGATTCTAATTGCTTCTGAATGTTTATCGTACCTTAAAGACTCTATCATGTCTTATCAACAGACACACCAAAAAGAATGTAAAAAAATCTCAAGCTATTATCTAGTGCTCAATTAAAATTAAAAACATTACAAATAAAACTAGAAAGATACTTCTATAATAAGGAATTTGTTTTATCATGCCCACAGTTTCAGAGACATAGCTGTTTTTCTTTATTCCTCCTCTGTGACTCATAACCATAATCCATCTAAATTTTAGCTGTCTGAAATCATTAAAGACATTTAGGTATCACGATGACAAAGGTCACACAGCAGTTCTGAGAATATTTCAGATGCTTCTGTGTCCAAAAAAAAAAAGAAAAAAAAAAAGGAAATCACACACAAAAAAAGAAAAGAAATGAAATCACAAAGCCTTCCTTTTCTGAATGCTAACAAATTTTTAAAAAGATACATCAAAAATTAAAGTCATGGATTACTCAGGAGGCTAGGTAGGAGGACCGTGACTTCCAGGCCATCGTGAGATTGTGTTTCAGAATTTTAAAAGTAAAGCGTGGTGGTAGAAGCATGTGGGGGGGGGGTCAAACTCTGGTTCTATGGTTGAGCATTGCCTCGCGAGCCCAGGGCCCCTGGTTCAACAGAAACAAAATCCTCCTCCTCACCATCAGCATCATCTTCCCCCTCAACACCATTAGCATCAACATTATCACCATCAGCATCACCACCATGGACATCAGCCATCAGCAACACCATTAGCAACATCAGCATCAGCATCAGAATTATCAGCATCAGAATCATCACCATCACCAACACCATCTGATGAAGACAGGGCTCACACCCACCTAGAATTAGCTGGCTTGCTCTTTTCACTGTTTACCCTGATGTCCCACAGATTAGTCACAAGACAAATCCTAGACTAAACCTGCAGTTTATAGCTGCTGTGGCAAAATCCCTACCTTAAATCTGACAGTTACATCAAAGACTAACTGGCCTGCCTTATGCAGACTAATCGATGAACAATATCTTGTGTCCTACAGTTCACTCGGTATCTGATCAAGCTAGCAGAGTAATTTTAGTAGTGGATGAGGTGTGGTAACCACAAGGAAAACTGATTCAGCCTTTGGGCTGCTCCCCACTATGGCAGAGGATTCCGACTGCCCACTGTGGACCTGCAGTGCGTAGTTCCCTTTCTGTGAGCTCATGGCTTCAGGCACCTTGCCCATATGCACCACTCTTAAGGAGGTTCCACTTCCCTTAGGCGATCCAAGATCATCAGCCTTTGGTCACCCACTATTTAAAAGAGTCCTTATTTGTGGGAAGACAGGGAAGGAAGAAATCAGGAGCCAATGACTGCTCTGTAGGAAGCAGCTGCCAAGATAGGAAAACCTCTGTTAGTGAGAGGAAAGGGAGGAGGAAACCACACAACCAAGATCTCTGTTGTGGTCTTTGGCCAGGACAGAATTCTTCATGAACAGACTCCATAGACTAAAATTTAGAGAATCTAAAAAGCATTTGCAAAGTACACTCTAGCTATAAGGCTTAGTGTAAATTCTTATTTCTGATGAACATTCTGCAATGTATAAAATGGTGGCTTCATTTCCATAAATAAAGCTTAAATACAACGGCCTGTGCAACGAGTAAAAAGAATATCACATTGATTTTTCTCATTCTATAACCTACACCACTCACTTCCATATCAAATAAAATTATTTCCAGAAGTTCAAAGTAGAGAGTAATTTTGAAAACTAAGTCAAAAGATCTTACTGCTGTGATCCAAATTAAAAACAACTCCTCGCTGAACAAGTATTAATGAAAACTGAAATACTTAGCTAACCACAAACAGCTAGGAACAGAATAATAAGTAATCAAACATGGTGAAACTAATCCCAAGAAAGCATCACTCCTAAATCAAGCTGGAGCCAGAGCCCTGCATAAGCACAGATGTAGCTAACAGACAGGTCCTGCTCACTCTAAAAAGAAGCTTAACAAGAGTATCTCCAAAACAAACAAACAAAAACAAGAAACAAAACCAAAAAAGAGGGCTTTCAATGCAGAGAAAGATTTCCTTTAAATGATTTCCCACATTAATAACTTATCAGTATTCAGACTCTAGAAAATCCTTTTCCCAAGAGCCTGTGAGAGCTCAGTATGGTGGAGGAGGTGCTGAAAAGGTAATGGTACTTCACATTTCGTCTCTCAGTAACAACAGAAACAGCTTCTTTCTTCTTTCCATGACAAGAGTCTTTTAAAAACCCAAGTCACTTCTAATAGACAACCTATTTTTTTTCCTCCTTCAAATAAGATTCAAACGACTTCACTCTGATCTTGTTACTAGAAACCGCAAGCCATTGTCTCTGGCTTAATTTTTTTTTTTTAGATTAAGTATCCTATTACTCTGTCATGTAAAAAGTCAATTAATGCATCATTACTACTGAACCTTCTGAAGCTAAACAGTGACTTCCAGGAATATGTTTCAGCACTGTTTACATCCCAACAGCCCTCAGTGCTTTATACTCTACTTACAATGTACAGTCAGCTGCAGTCTTTCAGACAGCAACCTGCTTACATTTATTAGCTGCAATAAATATCCTGTGCCTTAAACTGTCAGCAAAATTATTTAAAAGGAAAACACCACCAACCAGTTTTCAGTCACGTATTTATGTTACATTACTAGGAAATCCCATTTAGTCAGGTGATGTGACATTTATTTATCGAATATAGGAAAAATTAAAACTTTTTGTTAATAATTTTTAATAAGTGGGATGTGGCATCAATTATAATTAGAGGAACAAAAATTTAAGAATTTTCTAAAAACTGCTTCACTAGGATTCATATACTATGAAGAGAGCAGTCACCAGATTCCTGTCTAAAGCTTTGTTTCTGATTTCTAATCACGGACATTGAATCACAGTGAACAATAGATTTAAACCCCAAAACAACTCCAGAAACCAAAGAAAGGAGAGAAATGAAAAAGCTATCAAAGCAAGAGACCGTCCAAAGCCTCCACCCAGACTATCACACTCTAATGCCATGGAAAATGCAGCACTAGTGCTCTGGCTTAGCCTGAAATCGTATGTGTTAAGTATATGTCAGCTCCAAGGGGAAACTAAAGACAGCTTTACAAAATCAGTCTGATTTTATTCACATTATGAAATTATACCCACCATGGGACAAAATTTACAAGTAAAAAAAGGCTGTTTTCTATATACTACCAAAGCAGAGATAAGAAACCCACCAAAGATGGTATTTTAAACCCCACACTTCCCCATGCAAAGATTCAGACAACGAACAATAAATTAGTTTCAAATCAACTTAGCCAAAGCACAATCAGAGTAATCACTTTCTAGAATTATTTTCTGCGTGATCCTTACAGACTAGAATTCCTCTTCACGTTAACATCTGAGAAAACATCAACAGCTCTGGGAGTTTTCCTTCAGGAAGTCGGCTAAGTAAATCCTGGTTACCACTAACCAGAAGGGCTTTCTTAGGTCCAGACATTTCTCTGAGGTTTGAGTTTCTTTTCTTTCTTTCAGAAGGACAGCAGCTGGAAATGTTGTTAAGATTCTAAAACCACGTGACCAAACCGGAGTCACCCTGGACACTGCTATCAAGACACGGGCATCGAGCCTGAAGTATTATAATTTAACTATTTTTGTTCAAATCACCTTAATATTCTTTATGGCTCTTATCCTTACTGAAATGTCTTCGTGGTGAGGAATGAATTCTCCTGTGAGAGGCGCTCAGGAATGCTCTGCTAAATGACATCTGTTATTCACTGTAAATACCTAGGAGCCATGCTGAGCATGCAGAAGAGGCTTGGTGCTGCGGCCACGGGAGGCACGGGCCAGGGCAGCCTGCCGTTCTCTTCATTAAAACTCAACCGGTTGAAACAATAAAATTTTTAAAAACTGTCGTTTTCAAACCAACGCAGGGGACATCAATGACCGTGTGAAACTTGCAACTGAAGTTTCAAAAGAAAAACTAAAAGGCTATATGCCCAGTCTAAAACATACATGCCCAGACCAAAATACCCCCTACATTATCAGGGAAAGGTGATGATGACCTAATCAACTTGGATACCAAAAAAAAAAAAAAGACATCGATATATTTTTGCAGCTGTCATTAGAAAAACTTACAGCTCACCTACAACAAAATACTGCCCCTTCCCACTGGGGAAAAGTTATTTTTAAATGGCAGGCCCCTTCAAATTTAAAAAGCATTATTATACTCTATTTCTTCCCCACTTTATAACAGTCTAGAATTCTCAAGTTAAGTTTTTAAGAGTTGAATACACATCTTAGGTACTGCAACCGAAAATATTCCTGAGTGCCCACTCTATGTGAAAGACAGTTAAGAAACACATCACTAATCCTTATGCAAATTATAGAGATCGGAAGCCTATTGAAATTACTTAGCTAATTAGATGCAGGGCTGAAATTCCAATCAAGGCTAATTAGGGAGCAGGTTTCCTTTCTTCACCTACTAAAAAGCAAATATTTAGTGAGCACATATTATATACTGTACACTGAACAAAAGACTAAGAAATCTGCCTCATCTTAAAATGAGAAATTTAGGCACAGCATTTACCTAGCATAATCAGGATACTAGTTGAACCTAGCACTATGAGAAAAAGAAAGGTAAGGAAGAAGAGAAAGAAGTAGAGACAGGGAGAGGAAGAGTAAGGAGAGATTGCAAGAGGAACTTAATTTGTTCAAGGCTGGCATGGAAATAGCACCCCATGTTTTAAAATCTCTATTGCTGACAAGTAAATCAGACAAAATTATTTCATATGCTTTATTTTCTTTTCCTTTAGAATAAAAACTGAAAATAGAGGGCCGGAGGGTTAGCTCAGTGGTTCCGGCGCCTGCCTCGCAAGTGCAAGGACCTGAGTTCAATCCCCGGTAACCACATATAATGCTGGGTGTGGAGACACGCCCACCAACAATCAACACTGCATACCACAATGCCGGACGTGGTGGCTCACGCCTGTCATCCCAGCACTCGGGAGGTAGAGACAAGAGGATTGCTGAGTTCGCGGCAGCTTGCCTGGGCACCATAGTGAGCTCAGGGCCAGCCTGAACTACAAAGCGAGACCCTGTCTCCAAAAA